>JAYKKM010000310.1:2155000-2222065 GCA_035772405.1 Chrysogorgia sp. JL179-B06
TAAATACTTGCTTTTGTTAATTACTTTTTTATTTGAAAGGAAATAATGAAAGAGAAGTAATAGAGACGAGAATGCAGAATCAACCCTTCACTTGACCTATAACATTGACCTACAGTATAATCCAGAACCATAGTGATAAATTAGGCAGATATACATACGGTACCAGTCAATTTAACAATTAGATGCAAGCCAAGTTGTCTAACGCTCATCACAAGTTAATTGTTTTTGTATCAATAAACTAGTCAGTCAAACTTAAAATATGAAAATAAAGACAAACTGCAAATTTTCTGCATTGTTTTGATTTTCAAAACTGGTGCTTAATCTCACTATAAGTGGTCTATCACAAATAGACCCATAGTAGCATAGCCAATTAGCATTGGCGACAGACCACTAGTTTAAGTTTGTTGTCTTGATACCATTGAATGATAATTATCCAATGGCTTTGGTGTTACTAAATTTAGATTACAACAAAAACCTGGTATTATTAAAGATTTGAGGGGACTTTTTGAGAGAGGCATAATAGGTCTCTTATTGTTAAAAATTAAAATTTAAACACATGTACAACAACACATATTTTTTCCAAGGAAAGTCCTAAAGTAAGTTATCGGCACTCTGAGCATTAATTGAGAATCCCTTTCGTACATTTTTTCATACATTACTGTATATCCTGGCTTTTATCCATGTTTTGTGGTGACTGGTGGGCACTAATATTTATTATAATCTGATTGCATTTTCTGCTTAGTGAATCAATCTTTTGCTGTAATGTAATTATAACCAATTTCAATTTTTTAATTACCGTATAGCCAATTTCTGACCAATTATTAGTTTGACCTTCACACAGTCCAGAGCAGGATGGCCTTCCTTGCTTTTCCCTGTGACTGATAACTGGGACAGAATATATTTCCAAATAAGGTTGATAATAAATTGGAAGTCTTCATGAATTACAGTAATAGATTTCTATGTGCAAATAGCACATTGTGTCGGTCACAAGAAACTACATATCACTTCAATATGCCATGCAAAAACTTGACAGATATAATGTAAAATCTCACTCTCTAAATTACGGTACAGGGGGAAATACATATTATTTCAATATTTCCTCAACTAATTCAAACTAGATAATACTGGGAATTGAACCCTGCGACCCTGGCAATATACAGTACACCAGCACACTAACCGACTGAACTATGGGAGCTTGGCTACAAGTTCAGTATATACCTGTACGACCATGGTGGAAATGCCACGAATGAAGTGAATGGGTTTATTACTGAGAATATTTGGCATTTACACTCAATTAAGGTGGCTCCTGATGGTTTTAAACATGAATGCATAACTATATTAGACCAAAGTACTTAAAGGACCATCTGTACACAGTACGATTTGTCCTATACGATTTGTCCTATACGATTTGTCCTATACGATTGTCATCTTGGTGTATGTGATCAAACTGTACACGCATGTCAACATTCACCATCGAATCAGAAACAAGAATTATGTTGTGTGCAAACAATTGCATACGCCAGTACGACAATCGTATACAACAATGTATGCCAGAATGACAATTGTATACAATGAATTGTATCGTGTAGAAGGGTCATAAGGAAGCCTAGTTAGTAAGTACTCGTACTTACTCGTACCAAGACGAGTCAGGGGTGTGACACAGGCTAGTCTTGTAGTTGCATTTTTCTTAACTGGTTCCAGTCGGTTTATCACACTTCACTATACCTTTAATATGTCATCCAATTAATGTAGTGTAAATGCCAAATATTCTCAGTAAAATATCCATTCACTTCATAATGGCATAATACCACCATCATATAATACTGAACTTGTTGCCATGAAGCTCCTGTCATAGGACTCCATAATCCCAAGAGCTGTGCCTTGAAGTTATATTTTTCACAACCCATCTCAGTTGCATCTTCACACTCAAAGTTTTCCTTCATTATAACTTCAACATTGTCATAACTAAGTGCCAACCAGCAACCAGTTTCTCTTAGAATTAAATCAGTTTAATTGCTTTGATGAACAGCAAGATTTCATATAATAAACAGTTCTAGTACAGTAATATTGGTGCATTTTTCTTCAGGGGCTTAACTGGCTCATAAGACCTTTTTCAGCAAACTTTCAAAGGCCTTATGAGCAATTGACGAAAGCTGATCAATATAAATGTTTCAACAGCGACTCACTCGACGAATAATGTCAATGGCGTCCAAAATTAATGGTGATTCGCAATTATGAAACACAGATTTAAGTATTATTAAACATTAAGAGAGCAGTAGATTTTCACCAAAGTCATTAACAAATTATATACAACTCACCAGTCGCAGCAATCACGCGCCCCAGATACGCTTTCCAGCCACTTTTAGGCGGTTTGACCGTTTGACAACTGCTTTGTGAAAACAACAGTGATCAACTGCATGCCTTCTTTCTTCGGATTAACGAGCATAATCGCGAACAAAATCTTTAGTAAGGATAGTCGTCTAGTTGGTAGAAGTCCAGTGGATCAATACGTATTTCATCTCGCTTCTAGATAGGTTTCATACGTCAAATAAAGTTATAAAGATACGAGCTTCTCTTCGCACGCAAAACATGTAAAATCGCGAAGCGACGAATATCGAAATATTGCGCCATAACACACGTGTCACTCTGATCACGTGCTAGGTGGAATAAAGTACCGGTCGGCATTTTGATACCATGTTCAGAGAGATTTTAACAATGTTGTCAGCTTGGCGGAGCCTGAGGATTTCAGTATTATTTTAGACCAGATTGGTGTAATGTTAGACAGATTTGGTGTGTAGACAACCATATATAAAGACAATGATGCATTCAATTTCATTTATGATATTAGTGAAATCAGCTATTCAGTTGTTTTTCATGTATTACTAAAACAGAATACAGAATAGTTCATAATTATTCAAATATTTTTGAATAGAATAATTTTATATATTTAATTACCAATTTTTACCTCAACTTATCCACAAATCAAGAAAAACTACAATGACTCCAAGAAAGAGCATAATAACTCCAACAAAGAGTGCTATGACTCTAACAAAGAGTCCTCGGACTCCAACAAAGAGTGCTGTGACTCCAACAAAGAGTGCTATGACTCTAACAAAGAGTCCATCGACTCCTCCAGGAGTCCTATAACTCCTAGAAAGAGTTCATGGAGTCCACTAAAGTGTCATTTTGACCCCATGTTGGGGTCAAAACAACCCTTAGAGTCAAAACCACTCCTTGAAGGGTCAAAATGACCCTTCGAGTAAAGGTGCTGAAATGACTCCTTGGGGTCAAAACAGAGCACTGCACTAGCAATCGCAGGGTCGCGGGTTCAATTCCTACCGGAAGGCCGCTAAGTTGCATTTTTCGCAACTGGTTCCGGTTTGGTCTTAAAATGTATGTATTCCAACACTCGAAATTTTCCTTCACCATAAATCCTTTCAACATGTAGTTTGATCGAGTGAAATGCCAAATATTACCTATAATAATCCAGAGTCTTGTCCCGGCATTACCACCATATATACAGAACTCGTGACTAGGCTCTCGGCAACGGCTTCCGTAGCTCAGTGGTCAGAGCACTGCACTAGCAATCGCAGGGTCGCGGGTTCAATTCCTACCGGAACCGGTTTGGTCTTAAAATGTATGTATTCCAACACTCGAAATTTTCCTTCACCATAAATCCTTTCAACATGTAGTTTGATCGAGTGAAATGCCAAATATTACCTATTATATATATATATATATATATATATATATATATATATATATATATATATATATATATATATATATATATATATATATATATATATATATATATATATATATATATATATATATATATATATATATATATATATATATATATATATATATATATATATATAAATATATATATATATATATAATATATATATATATAATATATATATATATATATATATATATATATATATATATATATATATATATATATATATATGTGAAAATGCCAAATATTACCTATATATATATATATATATATATATATATATATATATATATACTATATTGTAAGAAATCAAAGACAAGACATGCTTTTCTGTAACTCTGAGTTTCACGCTGATGCGATCTAATAAAGTCTGTCTGAAGATCGCATCAGCGTGAAACTCAGAGTTACAGAAAAGCATGTCTTGCCTTTTATTTCTTACAATATAGTATCACGCTCTGCTATACAATGCATCGAGCACTTTCGCAACAGCGTAGACAAATCATCGAATTATATATATATATATATATATATATATATATAGATAGATAGATAGATAGATAGATAGATAGATAGATAGATAGATAGATAGATAGATAGATAGATAGATAGATAGATAGATAGATAGATAGATAGATAGATAGATAGATAGATAGATAGATAGATAGATAGATAGATAGATAGATAGATAGATAGATAGATAGATAGATAGATAGATAGATAGATAGATAGATAGATAGATAGATAGATAGATAGATAGATAGATAGATAGATAGATAGATAGATAGATAGATAGATAGATAGATAGATAGATAGATAGATAGATAGATAGATTTGATTTGATTTGATTTGATTTGATTTGAAAAATTTATTTAAGCACGGTAATTTTATCAAAGTTTGAACATATATAGTCATATATACAATCAAATTTGGTCTACCTAAAAGCCGTGCAATATATCAATAATTAGTACTAAATACATTTTTTTTTTCTTATTTAAAAATATCCAAAAATTACAAATATCCAAAAATTACAAATCCTACTAGGTTGGTGCAAATAACTAATGAATCACAGCCCAAGCTTTTTTTTAAACTTTTCTAAGGAAGATGCATTTTTACAGTCATCTGGAAGAGAATTCCAGATTTTAGCACCTGTATACGCAAAGCTTGAATTGTAATAATTTGTTGAATTTTTTGGAAGTGCAAGAGTGGAATTAGATTGACGCAGATTATAATAATCTGAACTACAACTAAAGGTAAACATTTCAGATAAATATGAAGGAGCAAGGCCACTCATTATTTTATACATTAAGATTGCCTTATGTTTATTTCTCATTTCTTTGATAGTCAGCCAACCCAGTTCATATCGAATCAGTGAAGACGACTTCAAGTAAGAGGATTTAGTAATAATACGGGCTGCTCGATTTTGCAATTTTTGTAGTTTACTTTCTAGAGAATCACTAATGCTATCCCAAACAATTGAACAATATGAAAAATATGGTTCAATAATAGCATTGTATAGGGACAATAAACAGTTAACATTTAGAAAATCTCTTACTTTTTTAAGTACTCCAACATTCCGTGTTACTTTTAATCTAATACTATCTATATGCTTGTCCCAAGTTAAATATTCATCAATATTGACCCCCAAACATTTCACTGTTCCAACTTTACATAAGGATAAGCCACCTACAGAGAATGCAACATTACCCTCAAGAACTGCCAGCTTCTGTCGAGAACCAATCAACATAAACTCTGTTTTCAAAACATTTAGAGTTAGTTTATTAACACAAAGCCAATTGGAAATTTTGTTTAGGTCACTAGTCATTTGAGCTTGAATATTTTCCAAATTGTGTCCTATGAAGGTCATGTTGGTATCGTCAGCAAATAGTCTACCCACACTGTAATCTAAACATTTAGATATATCGTTGATGTAAATTAGGAACAGTATAGGTCCAAGGATAGACCCTTGTGGAACCCCACATCTAATGGACTTTTTTTCAGAATAAGTGCCATTAACTTGACAAATTTGTTGTCTATTGGACAAGTACGATCCAAACCACTCAACACTTTTATTATCCACTCCATAATAAGCTAATTTCATCAGTAAAATTTCATGATCAATGGTGTCGAAAGCTTTTTTAAGATCTAAAAATATGACACCATTGACCATGCCTTTATCAATATTAAAACACCACTGATTTGTCATATCAAGGAGCGCAGTTAGTGTTGAGTGCAAGGATCGAAAGCCAGATTGACGTGAGACAAGAAGCTCATTTTCTGATAAGTATGAGAAAAATTGATTATATATTAATCGCTCAAATAAGCGAGCTATTGTCGATAAGACTGAAATTGGTCTGTAGTTATTAACATCATTTTGCTTGCCAGATTTATACAATGGAAAAACCCTCGCAATTTTCAAATCATCTGGGAATACTTTACATTCAATTGACAAATTGAAAATGCTTGTGAGGGATTTGAAAATAAATGGGCCTGCAAGTTTAAGTATTTTGTTTGAAATTTTGTCAAGGCCAGACGCTTTACGCAGATTCGATTTTTGAATTAACTTGAGAACACTATGTATACCTATAGATAGATAGATAGATAGATAGATAGATAGATAGATAGATAGATAGATAGATAGATAGATAGATAGATAGATAGATAGATAGATAGATAGATAGATAGATAGATAGATAGATAGATAATCACTTTAATTCCTCCAATCTTGAAGATTCCCGTATGAGCCCCGCGTCGGGCTTAAAATATTTAACTATTAACTAATAATATATACAATTATAATCTGTTAAGGCTTCATAATTACAAATTAGAGCAGCTAAGACGACATATGTCGCGAATAATCATTAGTATACCTACACTTGTTGTTATTAAAAATGTATCAAAATATGAATTATCGAATTCCCTAATGCTTGGTAAGTTTCCACTAAGAAGAGTTTGATATAAATCTACTTCGTCAAGACTAAAAAGTTCTGCACTATGACGTACGTGAAGTATATCTTGCAATTTTTCGAACATTTTTTCACGTTGTGAAGCTGATAATTTACAATTTAATATAAAATGTATACCTATATCTAAAACACGTTCGCCACATAACGAATAGATAGATAGATAGATAGATAGATAGATAGATAGAATAGACTTTAATTCCTCCAATTTTGAAGATATTCTAAGGCATAGATTTACATAACATCTCTAACACAAAACTAATATATAAAAAAAGGATAATAGGTACTTATAAATATGAGTAACGAAAGGGGGAGAAAAATTGTCAATTCATATACATGAGTAATGTTAATTTGCTTTTATAAGAGCACAAATGTGCTTTGCAATCAAGATGACGAATTGATCATGCAAATACAATTCTGCATATCTGAATGGCACATTTCCAGAGATGATTTTCTCGTACATTTCAGTTTCATCTAGAGAGAACAATCCTGCTGTAAGCTGCACATGAAAAGTGTCTGTAATTGCGTCCCACAATTCATTTCGCCACAAATTAAATTTTGGACATGCCATAATAAAATGAAAGGATACATTTGAAATCAGTACGTCACAAAACTTGCAGTTATTGTGAGAATCGTCGCAAATTACCCATGAATTAAATGTTCGCGGTGCATTCCCGCAAACAATGTTCACTAATAAAGCGATTGATGACTTATTAGATGGATTCCTTTTTGCTACTTCCCATAAATCTAAGGGCTTGAGATTTCTGTGAATTTTTCTGTAGAAACTTAATTCACTTTTGTCCAACATTCCATTTTTCCATTTATCAATTTCTACTTCTTCAATTCCATCATACACGATCTTTCTCAACACAAACTTTGAGGGAAATAAATGATCATCCAAGTAAGTAGTGAGATAATTTGTCAAACTATATTTGTTGAGAGCGCGCATGCAGATGTCGGGTATAAAACCCAGTTTTTGTTTGGCTGGTTCGAGAAGGTATGAGGAGAGGCGAGCTGTAAATATTCTCTTGGAAAACAATATTTCCTTCGTGCGGCATAAACGACCAAAATATATTAATTTCGCTTTATCAATAGTTCCCTCCATTGACCACAGCCCTAAGCTACCAGTTGCTGCTTCGGATCTTGTCATTGGATCCAGTCCTTGAATGCGTTTAGCTTTGAATCTCTGAGTTCTTTCAAGCAATTCTATTTCACTGGTTGTAAGGTTATTCCAAAGTTCGCATCCATATAGAGATGTTGGAATCCCAACAGTACGCCATAAAGCGCAGGCGCAGATTGGATTTAAAGCACTAGGACAGGCACCAATACTCATCAGGCTAGACATCTGAAATTTTGCTTTAATACAAGCTTGTTTGGTCCTGTCACCACTTGAAAAATTTCCTGAAAGATAAATACCAACATGGGAAACCAAGCACTTTTTTGTTTTATAGGGAGGTCATAGAGTGTCCATTTCCTGGAACATTTCAGTTTATTAAACATCTGGGTCGACTCGCCGAAGGTTACTACAACAGTTTTTGTTGGGCTAAATTCGAAGCGCCATCTCAGGCTATAGAATTCCAATATGGTCAGCATTTTTTGTAAACCTTTTCACACGTGTTGATAACAATGTTACATCATCTGCAACTATTATAGGATTAGAAGGGAGTCGGTCAAGCATAAGCCCTTCATTACATTCGTCGACCATTTTGGGAAGGTCATCATTGAAAATCATGAACAACCAGGGAGAGAGAACGCTACCCTGTCGCACACCTTGCTGAATTGAGAATAGATCGGAAACAGTGCCGTCAAAGAGGACTCGACTGGTGAGTGCACCATACCAGTTTCGTAAAAGACGCCAGGTTTTACTTTTAATGCCCAGGTTATACATCTTATAAAAAAGACCGTCCATCCATACAGTATCGAACGCTTTGGCCGAGTCAAGGAAGCAACAATAAACTTTGCTTCCACGCTCGGTGTTGTGAAGAATGGCCTCCTGAAGGGACATGCTTGCGTCTATACAGCTTTTTTCCTTCTGGTAAGAAAATTGTAAACAATTTGGAAAGTCTTTTTGCTCGAAAAAAGGCATCCATCTGATTAAAATCAATCTTTCGAAGATTTTGGAGAGTACATTTGTCAGAGTAATTCCTCTGTAGTTGTCCTTGTTATAACGATTTTTCTTGTTTATTTTGTACAAGGATATAATGTTTCCCACTGTAACAACATTCGGGACTGTTTCTAGTGCCGTGATAGCGTTGAGTATCGTTGTAAGTGTAGTTGTTAATGCGGTCCCGCCATATTTAATGTGCTCGTATGTCAAACCATCTGGACCAGAGGTCTTCCCATTTGGCAATTTAACAATAATACTGTTGACTTCTTCAATCGTAAACGTGTCTTCCAAAGCGTCATAGTCTGAGATGTTAGACTCATTCTCGTATATTTTCAGACTGCTTATAACATGATTAAAAAAACTTTCATCATACTTCGGGTGTGATTTTGGGGTGTAGAGTTGTGAATAGTGCTCTTTCCATATGTTTCGTAGATCATCTGGCTCGTCTATTAATTTTCCATCAATCTTTAATGAGTTAGTTTGCAGACTTCTCTGTTTTCGTCTTTTCGACATTATTTTTGAAAGGAACTATTATCAACCACGAAGGTCTTTTCGAGGCGCTCATACTCCTTTGACTCAAACTCGTTCGCTTTTCGCCTTAGTTCTCTTCGAAAATTTATTTTTGCACATTTATAATCACTGAAGAAGCGATTCTCCGGTCCACGATGACGACCCTTGATTATCCATAATTTCCTATAATGGCGGCAGTTATCGTGAAGGACCTTTATCCCCTCTTTCCAGAAGGACTTTAAATATTTTTTAAATTTAGCTTTTGGGATGGACTGAGCTGCAGATAATTTTATAATGGACGTTATTTCAACCAGAGATAGATAGATAGATAGATAGATAGATAGATAGATAGATAGATAGATAGATAGATAGATAGATAGATAGATGGATAGATAGATAGATAGATAGATAGATAGATAGATAGATAGATAGATAGATAGATAGATAGATAGATAGATAGATAGATAGATAGATAGATAGATAGATAGATAGATAGATAGATAGATAGATAGATAGATAGATAGATAGATAGATAGATAGATAGATAGATAGATAGATAGATAGAGATAGATAGATAGATACTAGATAGATACTAGATAGATAGATAGATAGATAGATAGATAGATAGATAGATAGATAGATAGATAGATAGATAGATAGATAGATAGATAGATAGATAGATAGATAGATAGATAGATAGTTAGATAGATAGATAGATAGATAGATAGATAGATAGATAGATAGATAGATAGATAGATAGATAGATAGATAGATAGATAGATAGATAGATAGATAGATAGATAGATAGATTTGATTTGATTTGAAAAATTTATTTAAGCACGGTAATTTTATCAAAGTTTGAACATATATAGTCATATATACAATCAAATTTGGTCTACCTAAAAGCCGTGCAATATATCAATAATTAGTACTAAATACATTTTTTTTCTTATTTAAAAATATCCAAAAATTACAAATATCCAAAAATTACAAATCCTACTAGGTTGGTGCAAATAACTAATGAATCACAGCCCAAGCTTTTTTGTAAACTTTTCTAAGGAAGATGCATTTTTACAGTCATCTGGAAGAGAATTCCAGATTTTAGCACCTGTATACGCAAAGCTTGAATTGTAATAATTTGTTATAGATAGATATATAACAAATAGATAGATATAAATAGATAGATAGATAGATAGATAGATAGATAGATAGATAGATAGATAGATAGATAGATAGATAGATAGATAGATAGATAGATAGATAGATAGATAGATAGATAGATAGATAGATAGATAGATAGATAGATAGATAGATAGATAGATAGATAGATAGATAGATAGATAGATAGATAGATAGATAGATAGATAGATAGATAGATAGATAGATAGATAGATAGATAGATAGATAGATAGATAGATAGATAGATAGATTTGATTTGATTTGAAAAATTTATTTAAGCACGGTAATTTTATCAAAGTTTGAACATATATAGTCATATATACAATCAAATTTGGTCTACCTAAAAGTGACCAGAAATGAGATTGCGTGTTTCAGTATACTAGGAGAAGTTTCCGGCTGACAGATCGCGAGAATGATATTGCCAAAGTTTTACGTAAACACTTGACTAACCGGTAACGTCTGACAGACCGTAAATTAAGTTTTGTCAGATGTTGCTTTTATTAATCCCAATTTATAAATATATAAATTGGCGTTTAATAACTCACGCAAATCTGAGTGGGAGAAATGGGTGGCGGAAAGTGCGGTTTTCTGGAGGTAAGGGCCCCCAGAAAAGCTGGAGAAACAAGATCAGAGTGAGAGTAAGGGCCCTCACTGTTATGGACCTTGCTCTCATGTCCCGGAATAGCCTTCCCTCCGAAGTCCCTCGCCTCCGCCTCGATCAGCTTAAGTTGGTTTCAACTGGCCCTCGTTCCGTCCTCCTCGCATGCCTGAAAGCAGCCCTCTCCAAACAAGCCAACCAACCAGAAGCTCCTTCCCCAAGCTCTCAACCTGGCCTTCACGTTCCTACTTCCCAAGATAACGCCAACACCAATAGCCCAGACGACCAAGAGGGGAGTAAACAGAAATCGTTGTCGGCGGATCAGCTTTCATACGATAAGTATAAACTGTCAAGCCTAGTATGGCGAGTACGTTCCTTTTATGTCTTAAAATTGCCAAGGCTAACGCCGCCATATGTCGCTTAACCTGCATTAAAGCGGCGCTAAGTGTGGCTAGAAAGGGTTTGTTAGACACATCGTTAACCTGCCACATGTACCTCATCACGTTCCGCAGAAAGCATATCGTATTCATACTCAGCCAACCGTGGTCTATATTCAAAACTAATGCGAACGTTACGTATTAGTTTGAGATTGGAATATCCCACATGAAGTTTCGTCCTCCGCAAACGATTTGCGCGAGTTCGCCAATCTTTCGAACGCGGTTTATGAACTTGATACATAGTATTGATACGGTCAAGGGGCATAAAAAGTACCCTTTCTTAGGGCATAAAAAGTACCCTTTACATTCGACTATTCGAGTTCTGCGCGCTAGCCGCTTGCGTAACTTATTTATTTGCGAAAGTGTGTTATGATACATTGTGATATATAGCCTTCTTAATAATCGTGTGGTCCGTACGTCTGGAAGTCACAGCTGTCCTTGACCGTGTAAAAGAAGCGTTGTAAATGGTAAACAATTACGTATTACCGCAGCATTCCATGCGGTCGTAACCACATCCGGACAAACTATGAATTATATGTCCAGAACAGGAAGACGTCTAGCCGCAGCAATTGGCGAAATATTTTCAGAACGTCTTAATATTAAACTATAGATCAAACAGCCGATATCCCGCTAGCAATTTAGTACATAATTTTGGCGTAAGTTACCATTTAAATATAGCCCACGCTATTTATTTGGTTCGTTACCGTGCGATGTCGGCAATAACTCGCCAACTTTAGCTTGCTTGCTTCTATTGGCTATCTCAATGTTACACGTATCTCAGCCCAGATCCTGATCCCCGATCAAATTGGCCAACACAACACACACCCCTGCTCACGCATTTTCTACTACCTGCGATTCTTTTTCTTTTTTCTATGAGAAACAACCTCCCAATGGAAGAGCAGCATCTAGCCCAGATGCGTACTGGCCAATTAAACTCTCAGAACCAAAGAAAGAACGGACGTTGGAACTCCACGTGTTTCACCTAGTCGATATTCATCGTGCACAACGAACTTGAATCTGAACAATTAGCACTTGTATAGTAAATCAAACACTAAAAGCTATCGCTGCAAGTGCATACGTAATCGTATATTGACGTTTAACTCCAGCACGAACACCAAATAAAAAGGCTAAATGCTGGATATGTGACTTACGACACTGCTACACTTGTAAAGCTTCGTCGGGGAGCTATAGCTGTCAATATCTTGGCCCCGACTCAGATTTCCTATCCAAGGTTTTTTCCTAAATGGTTTTCCTAGGCAGGTTTTTTCTGGCCTCCCTGATATGTCAGCTGCCCAGGGTGCCGTAAAAATCACAATCCAGCGCCTTCATATCCAAAAATCAAATGTAAAAGATGGTTTCTCACGGTTAACATAGGTCGTTGGCGCTCTGACTGTTACGAAATTTATATTAAGACGCCACGATCGATTTTAGAAACAGTACCTATACGCTTGGCTTCCGTTCTTAATCCATAACTCATAAGTAATTAAATTTTTCTAGCTAGTTCCGCTTTTCCGTGGGAGATTCTCATCTTCGATTCAATCTGTGGCGGTAAGTGGTGTCCCATCGGCCACACTTCGCCCACGGAGAAGCACACACTGGCTAAGGAGAGCAAGGTCCATAACGGTGATGGCCCTTACCATCACCCTGATCTCGTTTCTCTCAGTAACTTCTGCCAACGGGGAAGCCCGGCCGGGACATGAGAGCAAGGTCCATAACAGTGAGGGCCCTTACTCTCACTCTGATCTTGTTTCTCCAGCTTTTCTGGGGGCCCTTACCTCCAGAAAACCGCACTTTCCGCCACCCATTTCTCCCACACAGATTTGCGTGAGTTATTAAACGCCAATTTATATATATATATATAAATTGGGATTAATAAAAGCAACATCTGACAAAACTTAATTTACGGTCTGTCAGATGTTACCGGTTAGTCAAGTGTTTACGTAAAACCTTGGCAATATCATTCTCGCGATCTGTCAGCCGGAAACTTCTCCTAGTATACTGAAACACGCAATCTCATTTCTGGTCACTCTGCCCTTGGCGTTCAGCAAGCAAACAAGCTTTCCCGCCCACCTCCCTTAAAGCAAAAGCATTAAGCACATAATCACTTAAGTATATCCATACTATTGTATGTAGATTTAAGAATAGAGAATTTTATGTAAAGCATCTACTGAAAATAAATAAATACAAACGGGGCGGTAAGTGGTGTCCCATCGACCACACTTCGCCCACGGAGAAGCACACACTGGCTAAGGACACCTTCATCAGAGTAAGGGCTCCGCTCGAAACGTCAGTATCTCGTCACTAAATTCTTGGCAGTTTACCACCTTTTCACTTTGCTATAGATATATAGATATATAGATATATAGATATATAGATATATATATATATAGATATATAGATATATAGATATATAGATATATAGATATATAGATATATACTGAGATATATAGATATATAGATATATAGATATATTGGCATTTCACTCGATCAAACTACATGTTGAAAGGATTTATGGTGAAGGAAAATTTCGAGTGTTGGAATACATACATTTTAAGACCAAACCGGGACCAGTTGCGAAAAATGCAACTTGGCGGCCTTCCGGTAGGAATTGAACTCGCGACCCTGCGATTACTAGTGCAGCGCTCAACACTCGAAATTTTCCTTCACCATAAATCCTTTCAACATGTAGTTTGATCGAGTGAAATGCCAAATATTACCTATAATATACCCAGAATCTTATCCCGGCATTACCATCATATATACAGAACTCGTGACTAGGCTCTCGGCAACGGCTTCCGTAGCTCAGTGGTCAGAGCGCTGCACTAGCAATCGCAGGGTCGCGGGTTCAATTCCTACCGGAAGGCCGCTAAGTTGCATTTTTCGCAACTGGTCCCGGTTTGGTCTTAAAATGTATGTATTCCAACACTCGAAATTTTCCTTCACCATAAATCCTTTCAACATATAGATATATAGATATATAGATATATAGATATATAGATATATATAGATCTATAAATATATAGATATATAGATATATAGATATATAGATATATAGATATATAGATATAAAGATATATGGATATATGGATATATGGATATATGGATATATGGATATATGGATATATGGATAGATGGATAGATGGATAGATGGATAGATGGATAGATGGATAGATGGATAGATGGATAGATGGATAGATGGATATATGGATAGATGGATAGATGGATAGATGGATAGATGGATAGATGGATAGATAGATAGATAGATAAAATTTATTTAAACACGGTAGTTCTATCAGAAATAAAAAGTACAACAATTCCTAGTTCTGGTCACCTAGAAGCCGTGTTATTGACAACTAGATATATTTACAAGATTTTTTTTTTTTTTTAGGATTTTTGTTTTTAAAGATAAAGATATTTACAATATGTACAAAGGATATTAATGTTGTCAATGCAAAAGTTATGGTTCCGAATTTCTTTCTTAAATTTTGAAAGACTTTTTTCATTTTTCAATGAGTCGGGTAAAGAATTCCACATAATAGGTCCGGACACACCAAAGCTATCGTAATAGCTTTTAGTTCTAACTTTTGATATTTGGATATTGTTTGATGTTCTGAGGTCATAAACAGTTGAACCAATCTGTTTTTCAGATATTTCAGTTAAATAGGATGGAGCTTGGCCATTAACAATTTTATGCATCATTATAGATTTCTGACATTTTCTTTTATGGTCTAGAATTGACCATTTTAAGTCAGATGGATAGATGGATAGATGGATAGATGGATAGATGGATAGATGGATAGATGGATAGATAGATGGATAGATGGATGGATGGATGGATAGATAGATAGAAATTTTATTTAAACACGGTGGTTCTATCAGAAATTAAGAATTACAAAAGTATAAAAATTAAATCTGGTCTACCTTCACATATTTATATTATTCACATATTTACGTGATCAAAATGGTATCAAATTCTTTGAATCATACCTAAGTCAAAGATGTTGTGTTAATGATGAGTTATCCGAAGCTGTCACAATAACCTGTGGGGTACCACAAAGGTAGTAACTTGGGACCTCTATTGTTCTTAATATACATTAATGATCTGCCTAATTGTCAAACCAGAGCCTCTCCAAGAATGTTACCATCGCGGCAAACTCCGTTACGGGGCTTGAACTATTAATTAACTCAGAACTGAAAAATCTTCATCAATGGCTACTAACTAATAGACTGAGTCTTAACGTCGCTAAAACGGAATTTATGATAATCGGATCTCGTCAACGATTACTTGTACACAGCAACGAACATATAAATTCAGAGATTGATGGAATGTCTATTAAAAGAGTTAACGAAACAAAATCCTTAGGCTTACAAATCGATGAGCATCTTACATGGGCACGACATGTCGAAAATATTTCGAAAAAGATTGCATCAGCTATTGGAGCTCTTAAACGGGTACGCCAATTTATAGACATAAACACTGCCCTGAAAATTTATGGAGCTTTAATTCAACCGTATTTTGATTATTGTAGCTCAGCTTGGGATGGTTTAAATATCACGTCGAACGATAAATTGCAAAAATTGCAAAATAGGGCAGCGAGGGTCATCACTAAATCTCGATATGATACTAGTGCCAGCGACCTTTTTAGCAAGCTGGGCTGGGATAATCTTTCAACACGTCGAAAAAAGCACAAAGCTATAATGTTTAAAACAATTAACGAATTAACTCCGCATTATCTCCATGATTTGTTTGAATCTCGCAGCACTGGATACAATTTGAGAAACTCCGAACACACTTTATTTGTGCCAAAACTGCGAACGAACTACGGTAAGCGAAATTTTAGTTATAGCGGCGCAATGTTGTGGAATGAGTTACCTCAAAATGTACGAGCAGTACGCTCTCTTCAAAAGAGAAATTGACATCTTATTTTCTATATGAAACGGACTCCCGCACAGCAATCTTGTAAAATAGTAGTATATCTAGTAGTATTCAATAATTGTAAAAGTCTCAGTGTAAATTTTCTCTGTATATTTGGCCTATAAGTGTAAGTAATATGTTAGTTAATTGTTATTGTAAAATGTTATTCATAATAATAAAAATTTAATAATAAAAAAATAAATAAACTTAGTCTTCTACAGATTGCATGTACTGTAAAAATGTAAATCCCATTAAAATTTTTGAGAAAAGGATGCTAACCAACTAATTTTTTTTACTTGGCCTAATACAATAGATACAGTATGAGCAGCTGAACTGTAGGTAGGGTGGGCGTTTATTTTTATTTTTATGTACCTTCATAAAGACGGGAATCTGAGGGAGCATACCTGTGGCAGCTTAATAGCTCCTGGCATTGCAATTTCTGATCTTTAATTTGATTTCAAAGGAAATAAACTGCAACAATTCTAAGAGAACCAAGTCTTAATATCAACACTGAATATCCATTGTAGACAAATGTTAAAGTATACGGCTCGTCAAGTTTGTAAAACGCGAAATTCAGCAAAATATTTTACATTTGGGGTAGGAAAATAAAAAATAAAAATATATCATGGTCGGGACGGGATGCTAACCAACTAATTTTTTTTACTTGGCCTTACTTAAACATGTTTATTTGCATATTTATGTGAACTGTATATTTCTATTGTACAATAAAATATTTCATATGGTTTAATATCACCTGAATTGCAACATGATGAGTGCCATGTATTAACCTCCTCATTATCCCATTCCATCCCTCTGTTCCAAAACAAGAGAATACCCACAGAGGCCCTGCTTGCACTACACTAGATGTAATGTGCTGGCAAGTGTTATGGATGTTAATGGTGCATGCACTTTTACCTGCAAATAAAAATAATGTAAATTAAATGTTATAATCAATATAAAATTGTCAATACCGGTAAGTTTATAAGTTTAATAAAAACAAGTTTATATAAATAGCTATAATTAGAATTTCTATTTTAAGTTAAGTATGAAAATAAATAAGGGTCTACCAGGTGATAGTGCCTTTTACTATCCGGCCGAATACCAGGTTTGCCGGATAGTTGAAAAATATGCCGGATACTGGATATTTTTGTATACAATGCTCAGTCCTTCTGTGTTGGGATAGAATAGTTCAATTGCCATATTTTGAGTAGTTTCTGGGCTATAACCTGCATTGTGATCGAAATTTGATTTGATGGATTGAAATCGTGCTGGATACTAAATCCGGTGCACCCCTAAAAATAAATATTATACCGAAAATGTTATAACCATTACCATAGTAATGTTCAATGCAGCAATAAAATTCTTCAAGTTGTCTATCTGCCAAGTGTAGTCCAGCTTGAGTCACAGGCTGTTGAAGTAACAGGTAAATGGAGGTGCTCAGTAATGCAAAATGGCAATAGTACTCATCTGGAAGAACTCCTTTAAGCACAGGAAGGGAATAGTATAACAACCATGCACGTAGCTCAGATGTTACAAAGAAGAAAGTTCATGCATAATTATAATAGTAAGTATTACACAATCATGTTTTTCTGAGTACTCTATAATATACTGTATTACAGTCTGAGTGAACTACAGTACAGTATCAGCAGTCAAGACCAACCTTTCCAATACTTTATATCTTTCACTAAGCTTCTTGGTAATCTTGATATGTAGTCTGGTGGCTTACAGTTTGCCAGTCGTGCATCCAAAGTTGATATGCTATTGCCTATGTAGTACTTTTCCTTTTTATGTTTCTTTTCAAACCAAAAGGGAAAGAGCATCTTGACAATACCCAATAAAACACCATGCATATAATCCACAGGCATACCACAAATGATGTCAAATCCTTCAATTAAACACAGCTGTGACACCATTTTGACCCCAAAAACCTAAAAATACAATGGACCGTGACAATCATGGACCCTCTTTCTGTCGACTTACGACAAAACGTTTTAGAATATATAATAGCCCTAGTTTTATCCCATGTGGAAAAGGTTAAAGGTAGTGAACTGCCAATATTTTAGAGAATGAAGTATGTTACTGACGTTTCAAGCCAAAGCCCTTCATAAAAAACAAAACTTACTGCAGAACCAACTGTTGAGCTTGTTGTCCATACTGAAAAGTGCTTTCCTTTGTTCGTAAGTTGCTGGGGAAAGGAGGTTCATATAGACGTCACCATCCATGATATCATGCCATTCTCTCTCCACAGTAACATCCAAATTTAACTGACACTGTACACGCTCCCTTTCTTTTAAGCCATATGCAATTACCTGGACAAAATCATTTTCTATTCATTCAAAAACGAAAAGCCATGCCAGAATTAACAACAATATTACTGTATAATGTCAAACTTATTGTGTCTATTACGGGCCCCCACCCAAAGCCGGGTCAGCTACCAGTATAAGTCCACGGTCTGTAGAGATTATAACCTGGTGAACATTGAAATATTCCCACAAATTGTTAATATGAACTTCCTTTGTAGTATTAAGTGCTAGAGTTCAATACAGAAAATGGCTGAGGAAAATCATAGAAATCGTTTGTAAATGAACTGAGAGCTAGGTGTTAAGCGAGCACCTAGTCTGTAGAAGGGTTGCAATCAACTGATGACACAATCTGTTTCTGGTAAGTGCTTTTCTGAACAGTATAATTTTGACTAATGAGGCTAAATTTATAACTAATTCAAGATAATTTGACGTACTTGTATTTACTTACACATTTAACATATTTTATGACATTTTGAAAATTTGCATATTAAAGACTTTATTTAAACTGGAATTGTAATATTTTACAATTGTGAGTACTTACTATGGTGTTCATGTTTATGCTTGTGATTGCTTTGTATTGATATTGGAATATTGTGACTTTTTGTACAAAACATTAAATTGCCAAATTGTTCAGAAGAAACTGTAATTGTTCAGCATATATGTTTCCCTTACAATATCAATGTCATGCAGTTGGTCTTAACCCATTAAAGTCATTATTACCAACCAGTTTCCACTGGTCTACTTCAGATGGCATAAATGTCAAAATATATCAGTTTCTGCTAAACAATTATTTTGTACATTATTTTTGTTAATTATTTTGTATAAAGTATTAATTGTACAAAAAAGTCACAATATTCAAATATCCATACAAAGTGAATAACTTGTAAAAATATAATTCCAGTTTAAATAAAGTCTTAATTATGCAGATATTCAAATGTACATAATAAAATACATTGCCACTGCTATCAAATTATCCTGAATTACATAGTTGTATAAAATTAATAGTCAAAATTATACTGTTCATAAAAGCACTTTATACCTGAGAAACGAATCGTGTCAGTGATGACTGCATGATATAAAGCGAACACCTACGATTTTCCTCGAACAGCCATTTTCTTCGCTCTCTAGGGTTCCCTAGGGATTTGGACTTGTGCTCCCAATGGACCTCTCCTTGGGAAGTTGGGAACCTCTACTGTACTTTCGGGGAGGGGACCGTGCGAACGACAAACATGTTAGCGCAGCTAGGCATTCTACTGCTTACCTTCGAACATGCTCTTGATTTGTTCTCCGATATCCAAAGTTAAAAAATAATTTTTCTCCCTCCTGCTTCTAGTTCTTCCGCAAAACTCACAGTTTGCTTCTGCGTCGTCTCCCACCGGAGCAGAACAATCTTGGCAGTATTCATTTAAATTAATTGAATCGTCTTTGCGCGCTTGGGAAGAAAACGCTTTCTTAAGAAAGTACAGCGACCTCAAATGCTCTTTGTTGCTGCTGTCCGGAAGACGAAGTGACACCAGACCCAACAAATCACTTAACGCAGAATATGTCGTTATGTGTCGTATTGCGTATTTCATTATACTTAAAATACTGTCCTCGACTGTGATAGAACCACCAGGATAAATGAAGTCGTTAAACTGAAGTTCTTCCTCATCTTCCGAAGCGGAGTCAGAGGATGAACTTCCCGATTCACAAATTAATTCACGATCCGAGTATTCATCCGCATCTAAATTATCTGCGTGTTCACCAATTAACATATTTTCGTCGTCATAGATTCATTATTTAATGCATTGTTTTCGTTCGCAAGCAAGTCATCACATTCATGGTCACCTGTGCAGTTTGGCTCTAATATAAAATTATCTTCACCAACAATCCCATTGGAGTAATCGCCACCATCACTAACGTAATGGCATTCAGCAGCTGGCTCACTATTAACATTATCCAGGTTTCCGCCTGCTTTTTTCTTCAGGCGTACTAGTGTTCGTTTTGGAATCGGGACGCTAGAATCTCTCTGCCATTGCTTATACGATTTACGTTTTGGAGGCATGATTAAAATCATGCAGGAATAGGCGAATAGCACAGACAGTCTGGCTCACATTTCGTAAACGCTTTTTTATACACACATTGGGGGACGGGGGGTCCGGCCGTGCAGGAGTTCAATTATGGCGCATTTCTTAAACGTCATCGGTCCATAACCAATCATAACGCGGCATTATTCGAAAGCGCGCGATATTTCATCTTTCGTTCCCTGTTCATTATTCGCGCACTCACTCTAGAGGATAAGACCGGTAGTTTTCCAACTCTCTCAGATTGCGATAATGAGTTATACAAGCTATTCAGACAAAGACGATATAGAAATTGGAAAGGTGAGTATGTCGACGGGCAAGAGAAAGAGGCAAGCGCCAAATTGGGAGCTATATGAAACGGACGATAAAACCGAGATCCCGGCGGAGAAGGCAAAAAAGGTAATGATGACCACGGGCAGAAGGTAACGGGTTTAAAGCATTTCTTAAGAATTTGTTTTATATTTAAATAATTCTTGCTGTGATTCTTTGTTTGTTCTACTATATATTCAGGCTGGTGCATCATAGAATGTGAAGAAGAGGACACTTTCGACACAATACCGCGCAAAGACATTTCCAGCGTTGATAGAATGGCGGCCTTAATATCATACAGCAAGCGGGATTTTGTTTTAGCTCTTTGCCAGGGTATGCGCTATAAAGGCAGAATAGCCACAGTTGCAGGTAAAATGTTAAGAGATATTTTCTTAATATGGCTGGGTAATTTCGCACGCTCTGACTGCTCATTTTGCGGTCCATAACTTACTTACGTACACACCACCACTGACGGCAAAAAAACAAAAAGCCGTATAATAAACCTCTTACTAACGTTTTCTACTTTTCTCTGACCGTGTTACGGATGCGCTTGGTTTTCCCCTTCCCTCTATGGCCATAAATCGAAGAGGGGGAAACTCAGTCCGTAAATAACGGTATACAGCCCTCGAGAAACTCGGTTATATGAATAGGTACAATATATGTATTTTTGGTCTTTTTATGCTCTTCAGATAACTTTAACTTTGTGGTTTTCCAATGTCAGTCGTATTTTTCAAAATTTAGGTTGTGCATGATATTTTATTTAATCTTATTTTTCTAAATTTAGATTACAATGTTATTTTAAGATGGTATGACGCCGGACTGGCGTCGTAAATGTATCAAGCGTTTTTAGAGCAAGAAAGCTGTCTTGGTTTAATTGGCCATTAACACGCGCCTTAATCTTTTTTAAGTTAGGTGTCCTTTACGGGTTTAAATGCCAATAACATTACTTGTATTGTAATCAATATCAAAACTATTAATTATTTAAGGTACCAAAGCTGGTGTAGAGAAATAATATCTGAAGCGCAATGCTCCTACCAGTCCGCCCGCACGAAAAGACGACCCAAAAAAAATCAAAAAACTAAAAGTACAGAAAAAACAACCCAGCTCTAGTGCTACAGCAAAAGCAAATGCAGCGAGAGGTAACAGAGGTTACTCTAAGTGATATGTAGGAGACATCACGTAAAAAGTGACAATTTTTATTGCCTGATATGATTTACACAAAAACGAAAATGTTTCAAAAATGGTTTTATTGCGTTTCTACGCCTAAGACATCATATTTTGGTTAATTTTGAGCAAATTTCACTTTTTGCGTCAAATTTGGGAGAAAAACACTTTCTCGAAAAAGTGTTTTTCTCACTCAAAACAGTGATAACTTTTGAAATAACATTTTTAGATTGCTCAAAAAATGGTTTTATTGCATTCTACGCCTAAGACAGTCACCTCACTGAAGTTTTTTTTTTCTTTGCAAGATGTAGAAAGAGTTCAGCAGGAGATGGCGCTCTTGCGTAAGGGTAAGAACAATACATTTAGCATTTTAGGAAATATTTTTTTGTTATTGATTGCGTCAAATTACACGAGAAGGGGAAACGAGACTGTTCATAAGCGTGAATTAATTGAATTCTCGGAACGAGAATGAATCCCGGCGCCCGGCGAACCATATAGCTAACACATGAATACAGAAATTCCCAACTTACTCATCTAAACGGTGGTGTTTACTCTTAAAAACTTGTCGTTTGGCAAATTGTCATTGATCGCCCAAAGTGAAAACACTTATTTTCAGCTAAGTATTAATATATAATCACTCAACTGAATATTTTATTTATATAATCATTCTTTAGCTTTGATATAGCTTTAATTATTAACACATATTACCAAATATTAAAGTTTTCTTGACAAATTCCCAGTTGTCCAAAAGCTTTTGAACAAGGTGACTTGCCAAGTGCAAACTTGTCATTTTGAACGAACTTATATATCAAGTTAACTTGTCAAGGAAACCTTGCCCTTGGAAACTACCTTAAATCGTAATATGCGATCTTTATAAACCTGTTTTCTAACCCCAATCCCCTACCTAATGTGCTTTTCTATGTGGAAAATCCATGCATGTGGATACGAAAATCCATGTCTATGATACTATACTTGTGTATGATACTATACTTGTGTGGAGCAGCTGAGTAGAACATTTTGGTTTGTTACATGCCATATTTGAGATGTAGCTCAATTAATGTAACTTAATTAATAAATAACACATCAAAAAATGTAACTTAATTAATAAATAACACATTAACACTTATTTATAGCTGTAAGCAGAATGCAAAGTGAATTTGCCAAACTAAGATCAGCCCACAGCACTTCTGTGAGTATTTTTAATACTGGAAAAATGTTTTAGTGATCAACAGTGAATAAAATATGTATGCAATAGTATTCAGAGACAACTGTAATACAGTGCCAGACACTTATTATATAGTTATTTATATAGTTGTATATAGTTGTTTTGTACTTGTTTTTTTGTTCAGGTACAAACAGTTGTCCATGTTGATGATCTCAACACCACTCCCACCATTATCACCACTCCCACCATTATCACCACCACCATCACCACAACCACCATCATCATCATTGGCAATACTATCACCATTACCAGAAACGACAGAAGTACAACATTGTACACTGTCTGATATCCCACACCATCTGAAATCAAAGGGTTCGAGTGCTGGGAATTTTAAAAAGGCTGCACGGGTTCTGGCAGTGGCCATGTTTACGGTGGAGGAAAGGAACATTTCAACACTTTCTCGGGGAAAGGGGAAAGGGCAAAAAGAAACTTGACGAGGGAAGAATTATCCTTATTCATGGTTAGTAAAATCAATGATTTTGAAAGGATAGTATTTTTAATTGCATAGTGGTTTCTACTGTTACTGAGTCAACAATAGCTTGGGTTTCCTGGCAGGATTCCACTGGTGTCGTTAATTAAATAAGCAGCACAGACGTTTATTCCACATATTAAAAGCCCATTTTTGGATATTTTATCTTCAGATTTTCTCTGCCGTATATTTCCAAAAACATTTGATGGCTTTCAAGTGAACCGAGTAGTTGGGCAGGTGTTGATTGAGACAAGAAGTGGTCGACATCAGTTTGATGATAGTATTGTGACAGGGCTTTTACAACAATAATTTTGCTAATTGTTTATCATTATATGTACATTGTTATTATATATAAATATAATAATTTTGAGATATTTTTAACTTTTTAACTGTCATTTTTACAATTATTTTTATAAAGTCCCAATGCTCAGTTTTTCACCAACATGATCTATTAAGATAATGGCGTTTTATAAAAAATATTAATACAATCAGTGTTTTGGATAAACAAAACGTTGTTCTGAAAGTACTTGTTTGCCAATTGAATCACTGTTTATCTGTTAAGACAGAGAGTATTAGTTTTATTAATAGTCATTACTTGGGCTACCCTGTGGTAAGCACAAGTCTTAAATCGGGCTTCATTTCTGTGTTCGTCGTTTTCTACGTCGAGAGAATGTAATTATTGCGTGGGCGTATAAATAGCGAATTAAAGCAATTTCGGCCAGCTTTATTGTCAATGAATCGCAGTCTGAAAAGCATTTACGAGACCTGTAAACCCGCAAATTAATGCAAAGATTCTCTCCAAGATAACTGGATGACTGAGAGAAACACAGATGAGAGATTCAAGAAAGAACTCGCAGAACCGTGGATGAAACGTCAACATAATAAAGAGATCTAAGATTTCGGACTTTCGTTTTAATGGCAATGAATCGCAGTTGGAAAAGTTTACCGAGACCTGTAAACCTGTAAACCATTGCAAAGATTCTCTCCAAGATGAAAGAAACACAGATCAGAGATCAATCATGAAGACAGAATGGACACCCGAAGGACAAGGAAATATTGATATTTATCCCGCGAAAATCCGTAATATTTATCATTATGAAACGTTGTGTTTTTGTCCGATTTAAATCAATTCTATATCGAAATTATCACTTGAATCTGGCGAATCGAACGCTGTAGGTTTCGTCTACTTAAGATGTGAAGATGAAAGAAACACAGATGAGAGATCAATCATGAAGACAGAATGGACAGCCGAAGGCAAGGAAATATTATTATGCTGTGTTGACATTTATCCCGCGAAACTCCGTAATATTTATCATTATGAAACGTGTTTTTGTCCAATTTAAATCAATTCTATATCGAAATGATCACTTGAATCTGGCGAATCGAACGCTGTAGGTTTCGTCTACTTAAAATGTGAAGATCAGATGTTATATGAGAAAATGCGTATTAGCGATTATTGAAGCGAGACTCGTCTCTAAAATCAAAGGACATGCCGCTTCAAGATCTATTCGTCGTTTACCCGATGATTTAATGCTTTTATGTCCATTAAAGCGATGTAATTTCGTAACAGATATGTTTCGTATACCTTGCCGTTGATTTTTATATAAATTTTGACACACAAAGACCTTCAATCGAACAGATATTAGAAAAAAATAGCATATTTGCCATGTTTACATTAAATTTCGTCTGCGTGTCAGGCGTTCTGCATTTGGGGGCTAGCCTGCGTATAGACGCCTGATTTTTCTTCGTCCTCAGCGCAACTTGCTTCTAAAAGTTTCCCACTTTAAAAGCGCTGCACAATGTCTTCAGTGCCTGATTACAGAAATCAATGCAAAAATTATCCTTTGTAATATAAGACAAGTGAGCGGGTTTTCTCTAACATATCACAGGTTACGGTTCTGGGGACTGGGGGTGGGGGCACTGGTGTTTTTGCATCCAACTGGTTTTGAACAGGTTTGTAAAACTGGTTTCCGTGGCCATGCGTTCACTGTAAACTGTAAACACACAGAACTTGTAGAAGAGGCATTGAAAATTAAAAAGGTAAGAACGATATTTAATGCGGTCTTTTTTTTAATTCCTAGTTGTAGATTACACTTTTGAGGCAACTTTTTGAGCAAAATATAACGACCTTAAATGATTTTTTCTGGACCATGTATTTCGCCATTTGTTGGGGAATATGTTATGCAAATGAGATTTGATTTTAACAGTTTAGGAAAATGTCCGATAATTTCAAAAAGTTGGCAACTTGAGTATATTTTATTTCAGTTTAAATGCGCAAGTTATTCAGCCTGCTAACAAATTTATAGCTGTATCATCAGGCCATAGACAATTCGTCTGGTTCTGGATTGTCTATGATCAGGCGAACTGAAACTGCCTGTATCAGGTCTGATATTTTTGCATGTGTAGGTAATTATTCAACAATTATTAATATATGTAGAAACTAGAGTAGTTTTAAAAAAATAACTTTTTTGTTATTAAAGTGCTCTCTCCTCCGCAGAGGCTTCCAATTCAGTAGAGGGGGCCTATATGTTCGTATAAGGAATGCGCTAGAGGGTAATGGGACGAGGAAACCCGCTGAAAATCGGAACGCGGGCGAGCGGAGAAACGAGAGGAGAGAGAGTTAGCCTCTGCCTAGCCTGCGTGCAGACGCTTGTATTTCCGGCGGCTGAAGGCCTATAAGCGTCTGCGCATTGGAGGACAATTACTTGTTCTGGTCACGTGCATTTTCCACAGAAAGTTGGAACCATATGTGATTGGTTCGTTGCTAATTTATGCAAATTATCACAAAGTAGCAAAAATTATCTCGAGCACTTAAAAAAGATGGCGTTTGTCGAAGCTTCAAAGTTAGATGGTGAAGATTTTCAAGATGCTCTGCGACTCGTTTGTCATTTTTTTCAAATTGATAGCCTTTTCGAAGACCAAGTTAAGGCAATTAAGGCGTTATTTAAAGGAAAAAACGTGTTCTTCTGCGCAAGTACTGGATATGGCAAGTCGATTGTGTTCCAATCGATTCCTTTGATCGCCGATGTCTTACTTGACCAAGTTATTGGAACCAGCACAGCGATTGTTATCTGTCCTTTGGTGTCGCTGATGGTTGACCAAGTAAGCAGACTGCAGGAATTAGGAATCAACGTAGCAGCTATGTTTAAAGAACAAGATGAGTCTGTGCTGACTGATGCAATGGCATCTACTCACTGTTGTTTATTTCACCGGAATCGATGTTGGGCACCAAACGCTGGGAGAAATTATGGAAATGTCAAAGCTTTGTGGAAAATTGTGTTTGTGTTGCTGTCGATGAAGCTCACTTATAAGTCATCATTAAATTAACTATAAAAGTGAAAACAATTATAGTGTTGAACTAGTTTCTGACTCTGAGCACTTTATACAGGTTCATTTATACTATTACTAAATTTCCTATATACCCGTTTCTTTCTTATTCTACAGGGGATTGCCAGGGCCAAAACCAGTTGCTTTTAGAACTTGGTATGGGAATCTTGGTAGTCTGAAGTCTATATTCAAAGGATTTAACCTGATTGTGTGTACTGCTACAGCAACAAAGACTACCAAGAAGAAGATCTTTGAAGTGTTAGAGCTGAAGAAAGAGGAAACAGTGATCATTGAAAGGAGTCCAGAACATCCAAATCTAATGTGTTCAATACAGTACATTGACAATGACTTAGAACTTACCAATGTATTTGGTGATGTTATCAATGAAGTGAAGCAACATAAAGAGAAAACTACAAAGACCATTGTTTACTGCCAAACAAGAAAGCAAGCTGCAGTCGTTTTATGGAGGGCATTCAAGTTGGCACTTGGTAAATACATGTATTTTGGTGAAAGTATGTTGCCAAAAGACTGTATTGTAGAGATGTTCCATGCTGGAACACCAGAGTCTTTGAAGAAACACATTTTAAAGTCAACATGTGTTCCTGATGGTCACATAAGGGTCTTGATTTGCACCATTGCATTTGGTATGGGCATTGATTGTAAGGGTACGCATAGAGTCGTCCATTTTGGTCCCTCCCAAACTACTGAGTGCTATCTACAAGAATGTGGACGTGTTGGGCGGGATGGAAAAGAGAGTACATGCATTCTCCTTCACAATGGGCTGTTGGCTTCTCGCAGCTCTGATGACATGAAGGCATTAATAGCTTCAGAAAAATGTCGTCGAAAAGAAATTATGAGCCATTTCCCTGGTAATCATGAATTTGAAGTGGAGGGTTGCAAGTGCTGTGATGTTTGTGCTCAAGCTTGTTTGTGCTCAGGCTTAAGAGGAGAATGTGCCAAAAATCTACATCTCAATTTCACCAACGATCATGAGTTATACCAATACAATTATCATAGAATAGTAAGTAACGAACAGAAAACATTGTTAAAATCTAAATTGCATGATTATCAACATATATTGTGCAATGGAGCTCCAAAGCAAGTTTTGTATCCTAGTGTGGCCATGGAATTTGGTAATTTTCAAATTCTTCAAGTTATTGCTAATGTTAGTAAGCTATTTTGCATGTCTGATATTTTTAATTGTGTTGAAATTTGGCGAAGTGAGCATGCTCTTGAAGTTTTGAACATTTTGTCAGAAGTGTTTGGTGACATTGACATTAGCCAGCTCAATTTAGAGTTAGAAAACTCTGATTTGAATTACAGTGTGGACTCAGACTGGTTAGATATAAGAGATGACTCATTTAATGTAATGTTGTGTTAGCAAGGAAATGAGTAACTTAGATAGGTCAACAGAAAACCCTTCAGACATAAGTTTTAGAGTGGAGAACATTGCAACTGAAGCATCAGCATTAATTGTTACAGAAGATATGGAGCTCTAAAGAACTTGTATAGAAAATTAAAAATATTAACTGATATCTGGCCTTACATCATGTACAATTAAACTATAGTATTATATATGACATGAAAATATATACAACCCACATAAATTTATTTAGAACCATTATATCAAACTTGAAATCAGAAAATGAGTTGTAAATACAGTAATCCACATTTTTACGTCAACCTTACAATATATTATACAAAACTGGTAGAGATGGCAAATCTCAAACGTTTCTGAATATCTAAGTACAAAAAGTTTGAAGTTTTTTTCAGTTTACAAAACAAGCTCTACGTGTATACTCTAAAACAAATTTCATGTGCAGCCAAATTGGATGCTTGATTGCTTGTTTCCCCAGAACATTGAGGAAAGGTTGCTGGTTTCATTTACAACTCAGATATAATTTCTTGGTATACTAATGTAATAACAGTAGAATGCAGTAATTGTGACATCTTAGGATCAACAGTACAGTATGATATTGTATACAGTAAACACCCACTAAGAACTTCAGCATTAATTTGTTGTCCATCTAAATAAATTTTTTTTTTAAAATGCTGTATCTAGCAGTTTTTGCTATAAAATAATTACCAATAAGAACAGTTTAATAATATGAATTTTAATTAGGTAAAATTGCAGGATGTTTTAATAAACGTATGTTCTTTTAGTGGGTGTTTACTGTAATGTTAATACCGTAGTTTTTTTACAATTATCTGGCAGTCTTATTTAAATAAATGCTCGTTTTGTGTCCATTGATCCATTTAAACATTGCATGTAGGTCAAAATTAATAAGGAGACTTGAAGAACAACCACTAAAATACTTATAAGATCTATCTGCACAGTATTTAAAAGCATTATTACAAAGTAATTCTTGAACAATTTTCTTGAAATCATCCAAACACTTCTTTCTCACATGTGAACCTGATCGTTTTAGTACTGCACAACCAAGATCAAAATTGTCCATCAATTGTTTGTTGATAGACAAACATTTGCAGAAACATGACTTAGTGCAGCCAGGGAATCTACATGGGAAACGACCATCTTCCAATACATCCATGCTTCACTCTTGCAATTCCTCCATCAGAGCATTTATATTTTTTTCATTGACAATATATTTGTCAACAATTTTAAATGCCAGGTCTTTCAGAAAAATTGTTTGTGTCTCTGCGGTCGCATCAACTATATGTATTGGCAAAACTTCTTCAGGGGGAGTCTCCTCCAGGGAGGTGATCTGCAAGACATCAAGGGCGGCAGCAACTCTTGCTTCAATTTCCATTCTGAAGAATTGTTTGCATGCAGAGAAGTTTTTGTCAACTTCAGCAACAACATTTCTTCTATTGATATGGTTGCGGTCAGAAAAAAGTGTACACTTATCAGAAGATGCACTAGTGTTGTAAAAGTGATCAAATGCAACCTGAAAATATAACACAGTGCACAATATTAAAACAAACTTTTGAGATGGCAGGTATTTACAGTCGGTTTCAGATTACTTTTGACAAAAATGTTGCGAAGTTTACAAATTCATCACAATCTTTGCAAGTTTGTTTAGAACTATGCCTCTGATTGGCTACTAGGATGCCAGTAGCTTGCCAATCAGAGGCGTAGTTCTAAAAGAACTTGTGATGAACTTGCAAAACTTCGCAACAAACTTTGTAACATCGGCTTCCCGTGATTAATGATGTCACCTGGAGCTAACTTTAATTCTTATCGTTATCAAGCACAATTTAAACTGACTGTTGAAAACACTATTTAGAAAAGGGATAGCATTGTCAAATTGCAAATTCCAACCTTGCCAGGATATCTCCCTTCAATGAGAAAACTTTTCTCTCTTTACATAGATAAAATAAGGTATTTTCACCTGTAAAAATTTCATCTGGGCATGGAAATCAGCGATTTCAAAATGAATACCCTCTTTCCGGTCATCTGCAATCTGCATCAAAGAATTTATCCCTATTTCTACTGACAATTGATCACCAATTACACCTTGGCTAGTAAAATTGCTTGTGCTCTCCATCTCCGAATCGAGGGACGTATGGATGGATTTCGTCAATTACAACTTGCATACCTTCATTGGTGTTTTCATTTTCAAAAATCATACCCAGGAATGTCTAAATTGGTATAAGTTTAAATATGTTACTGGTACGCCAATGTAACAAAATGGACATCTACAAATAGGGGGTCCTGAAAAGATAATTTGAAAAAAGTCTTGAAATATTTGGATGTTCTTATGGGGGTCTTTAAAGTTATAGATGTTAATATTCTTCACAAGACTTTTAAGTTAACATTCCAAAAGCAACAAAGGTTTATTCATATAAACTATTAAATATTATATAGTTTATTATAAAAGCTCATCTTTTTTCGGGGGGGGGGTCCTCCGCCAACCCTCTAACTTAAATATTGAATGGTCCCTTACAATACAAGACAACGGTATTAATAGCCTGCGTGCAGATGCTTGTATATTTCGGGTGGCGATCTGCATGCAGGCTATGGTCAATTGATCTGTATCAGTAAATGGGGGATATACTTCATGGTAACAATACATATAGTCTCCCACCGTATTTTACGGTTATTGTTAGGGTTATGGTTAGGATTAGAGTTACGGTTTGGGTTACGGTTGGGGTTAGGGGTATAAAAAACAGATGGAAATCCGGTCTAGTGTTACCATGAAGTATATACCGTAAATGGTTTGCAAAATTTGGAGAATGCTCTGTTGGCACAATGATAAATACAAATAGACTTACAGTATCAGTTGGCTTGGCCATTTCCGTTGAGTATAGGTGCTTAATATGCTGAATTACATGATCGTTTAAAAACTCCAAGCAAGCGATGTTGTACACAACAATTCTAGAGACTAAAGTGGCATAGTTTTCTCCCTGCAAAACATGTTCTTTGCTGTCTGGAATGAACTTTCCATTATCCATCTCTAAAATGTTTTGCTTCGATCTTGGCTTAATACTGAGATGGTCACTTGCAGTCACCTTTTCAGACCCATGCACGTGATTATCATTGTAAATCTTCAGCAATCGTTCGTTTTCATTGTTTACCTTCTCCAAAATATTTGCATTGTGATTGTGACCAAATTCATCCAATTTATGGGACACAAGTCGCAGAACCCGTAATCGACACAGAATTGCCTAAAATAAAATATGTACCATACATCACAAACATGATAATTTTAATCAACCCTACAGTTATGTATATTAAGTAAACAATAATATATTTTTTATACCAACCATTAATCCTGAGTGTTGAATAAAATGGTATTCAAACAGTTGAAGGACAGTCAAATAAGGTGATCTGTTCTTTAGACAGATGGATGAGGCCATACATACAGCTGGCATCCAGTATAGGTTGCTCCTTTCCAGACTGCTTTTACGAATAGAAGCTGCCATCAAAACACTCCTGAGCAGCGGGGTTCTTTCCTTTAACTTGTGGTCGAGTTTTGTCAACGAAAAGTTCACAATGTCTTCTTTGCTCGTTTTGCGCAAAATGCTGGGACTCTTCTTAGAGCACATATTCGAACACTCTCGGTTGATCTCTTTCAGAAACAAAAGGACAGTTTGTTCTCTGACCTTTTCACAGCGCCAAGCTGCGCGCGCGATTTGTGTGTATGTCCCTCTACACATAATTTTGCCAATGGAGCAAAGATCTTCGGGCAAAGTCCTAGTGGCTGTTTTGCTTCCCCACTGTACTTTAACTGACACAATTGTGTTTTGGGCAGTTGAAACGTTATCCACTTTATGTTGGGGACGCCTTGTGGCCGGTGTGGAAGTTGATCGCGGTTGAAAGGGATATACCAGTGTTGGGCTTTCGGTGAGGTGTTCAGAACAGCTGCCTACTGGCACAATGTCTGGGCAGGACGAAGTTGACTGAGATCAGCTTTCATCAACAAAGGACAAGGAACGCTTGGCTTTGCCTTTCGTTTTAACCGTAAGTCCCTTCGTTCCTGCCTTTTCGCGGTATTGATGGAGAAGTTTGTTGTCGAGATCGTCAAGCTTCTTCTTGTGGTTTCTTCTTTGTTTAAGAATACCCACGCAAGCACGGCAGATATGCTGTGAGGCAGAATGTACGACAAAGTGTAGGTCGTCGATCTCTCTCTTTACCAAAAACTCTCCCTTATTTACAACCAAATTTCGATCCGAAGCTTTTATTAACGCTGAGAAACACAGAATGCACGCCAGAGACGCCATGAATAATAATAGCTATAATTTTATTAATTTCCTTATTGCGCAAATTATTCATTTTAATGGAATTAAAAATCCACATGACCACTCGTGACCACAACAAGTAATTGTCCTCCAATGCGCAGACGCTTATAGGCCTTCAGCCGCCGGAAATACAAGCGTCTGCACGCAGGCTAACGGCACGCCTGTCAGACCAAAAACCACATGCGGATGTGATTTACCCTTAAGCAGAGATATCTGTTCAGAAAGATACAGCCTTAGATAGGAAAGAAACCACTGCGGTTCGTCCAAGACCATTTTTAGTGCAAAGTTTTTTAAACTTTGCAGTATTGTGATGAGTGACGAAAATTCACACGATATATATATATATATATATATAGAGAGAGAGTGACCGTGTTAACATCCGCGGGGTGGCAACTTTATTTCGTGGTGTTTTGACTTCAATTTACTTTAAATATGTCTCGAATATATAAGATGAGTCCCCATTATTTTTAGAGTTAACATGCTACTGCGCACGCACGAGCTGAATCGATTTATCGAAATGGGCGACCCAAGGAGCGATATATTCTTCTCAAAAAAGGGATTTTGTGGACTTACAGTATTAAATATGATGTAGGATAAAGGACTGGTTGTCTGTTAGGTGAAGACGAGCCTGGATATAAAATAAAGGTCTGATATTCAGGATATTTCTATCACGTTGTGTCATGATTCAGCATGTCAACCGTCCGGACAAGCCGACAGGTAAGCGCAGCGAGTCTCTGCCTTTTTATAATCATAATGGAACACAATGGATACAGAATAACCTGCGAGATTATTTTGTTAGAAATTAGACTCCTGCACTTTTGTAAATCGGTCTGTAGTTTCGGTATTTACTTCGTGTTTATATTTAAGTATGACAGCATTTGATTATTTGAAATTTTTATTGTATATTCTTCGGCTTAATAGCATTTTAGAAATACAATTGTAGATATGTTTTGGGTATTGAGCTGTTCAGCAGTCAGCACTAATACGAGTACCGTATTACTTTGTTTTGTATTGTCGCGACTATTATATTTTGGGGGCTGTTGTGCACATACTGTAAACACAGTGTTGTACTGTTAGATTGATTCATTTCTGTTGTTGAAACATAATTTTGTTCCTTGGCCATTTATTGGCTGTATAATTGTAGCCTTGGAGAAATTTGGTGCTGTTCCAATAATATGAATTGACAAAATTAAGAGCATTTGAAACTGCCTGAATAATTATATTAGCCCATGTTCCTTCACTAGAGATATTAATTTTTGTGATGTAAATATCAGGCTATCAATGTTAACCCAGGGTGGGGGAACACTGATGGGATATTGACTGATTAAATTTTTCTGAGACAGGGAATTTTTTTTTTTTTAAAAGATCGAGGGATGGGATTTTTGACACGTAAACAATAATTTTAATATTAACTACTTAATAACTGAGGTCTTTGTGGTAAAATATCTAACCGAGATCTTGCTGTATTGGCCGAGCAATAGTGGCCAAGGTTTGGTATTTTACTGTAAAGACCAAACAGCCGAGGTTTTTGAGTAGTCCATTATATGGCACTTTTTATTACAAAATCAATCTTGTATTTCTTGTTCTTTGTACTTCGCTTAATTTAACGTCATCAAAACACTGGACTAGCATTATTTTCTGTTGTTTCTTTCTTGTCTGGATGCTAAAATGTACTTTTATAATATTTATTGTTCATCGTCATTTAATTTATTTTCATAATTTTGCAGCAATATTTCTTATTAGGATGTTGTGTTTATTCCCAATAATCATAAGGCATTTGCCCGTGAAATTTTATCCATAGACATAGTTGTCATAATTTTCTATCCAACTTATCACCTTTAGCAACCTGCAGCTTTATAAGCCCTGCATAGCATTAAACTTAATTTGTGTCATGTGTTATGCTACTAGGGTTTTATTTAATATATATGATACATCATTCTATAAAACTTTGCACTGTCCTTGGGACCTAGTTGATGTACCATGCGACGAAACGGTTTTGAAATCGTTTTCGTACAGAGTATACTTGCCGTCGACGGATGCCACTAAAACGTTACGTCGAACTTTCCAGTCAAACATAAACGTCCTCTTTACTTTCGATTCATCGAAAAGTTGCAATGTTCGCAGTTTCTTTTCCTCTACCGCACATACTAGTAACATATAGTGCAATTAGAATAAAGTCGATGAAATTCTAGACCTCTCAACTCCAACAGAAAGCAAGTCATATTTTTCACGCAGTTGTCTAAGACTTTCTAATATGTGCGAATACATCAAATCATTTGTAGGTTTCCCTGTTAGGCCCGCTTTTACTGCTAAGCGATAGCTGTGCTCTTCTTTTCAACAATTGCCGTTGCACATTACCTAAACGTATCAGTTCTGGACACAAATCAACATTTGCATCTTTGCGGTGCCTGTATTTGGCAACATTGACAAGGACAGTACATGTGCGAACAACAGTTGCAACCACAGGGAGCCCAACTCTGACTCCTGCGATGTGTTTCTCTGTTTTCTTTATTTTATTCTATATTATGGAAATTCTGATGTTTTCATATTTAATATTGAAAGAAACCGATGCTTATGATAACCGCGGCGCTATGGCGGTAATTTGAAACTCAAATCAGCAAAAAAGCTGAAATCTGATCAGGTGGCACCCAGTGACAGCTGTTTCGAGTTCCAAATTACCGCGCATGCAATTGTCATCTCAGCTTTCAGTGATCATCACGCGTATTCACGTGGCACTGGTGAGAGCTGTTTCGAGTTTCAAATTACCGCGCGTGCAGCCGTGCACTATTCAGATAAGCGCCGTGGTATCATAAGCATCGCTTTCTTTCAATATTAAATATAAAACATCAGAATATCCATAATATAGAATAAAATAGAGAAACACATCACAGGCGTCAGAGTTGGGCTCCCTGTGTTGCAACACTCAGATTTCGTTCTTTCATAAGATAGTCGACGTAATGTTGAACGACATCGAATTCGTCAACCAATTCAAGACCTAAACGCTTCTCCGCATATCTAACTCTGCAAAAGTTTAAGAAAAAACTCACTCGTTCAAGAAATGTTTTGAGTGTAGAGTTGGCAAATTTGTTACCGCGCCCTCAGGGTTTACGGTTGCAGAGTAAAATTCTTTCAAATCGTTCATCAAACCTTTCAATGTTTCACCAAGAACGTGATAAGGCAATCGCACCACCTGAAGTAAAATAAATCTATATTTTATTGATAATTTACTTTAACATATCCAATTGAGCGAGGCGAATGGACTCTGGCAGCAGCTGCTCTTGTTCTATAAGCTCTTCACAAGCTCGGACGATATCCTTCAAACCACCGGATCTGGAAGCTGACGTGTAACCAATCTCCAGCAACATCAGGCACGGATACCTGAACACATTCCACAGCAGCCTCGCATCTGTGGTAAGAGAACGGAACCTTCTGGTACACGCGTCATCGTCACCATACTCTTGCCTGAGCTGCGAGAGCCACCGTGAAACATGCAGCCGCTCAGATGATGCTATATAGTGGCAATGATAGATAGAAAACTTTATTTAACCACGCTGGCCCCGTCAACCGAAGCTGATTTCCACGAGAGGCATGTACATAATAAGTATTATAGTATTTAAAATTATTTACAAAATAAGATATATGATAATATAGTATTAAGGAAATTGATAGTAACTAACGTAAATGAACTGGTGTAAAACTATTTATAGGAACATCTATTTACAATTACTATTAATGTGATTAGCTATTTTATTCCTAAAAGAAGCAATGGTTTGCTTTCCCTAATTTCCTTCAGAATAGAATTCCAAAGGTATGCCCTGTCATACACGAAACTCTTTTTCATAATAATAATAATAATAATAATTTAATATTTATATGGCGCAAATTCGCATATGAATATGATCAAATGCGCCTAATGCTATTTGTACGCGGTTTTGGTAGACAAAGACTACTCGAAATATCCCGAAGATTGTAGTTTGTCATCTCACCTTTATATTTGAAAAGATTAGTGAGTGATTCAGGACCCATTTTATTTAGTATTTTGTTTCATCATTTTTGCTTTAGCTTTTTGTTTTTCTGTTTTAAGTGGCACCCAGCCTAGTGCCTGCAGTCATGATAATTCGAGCAGTTCTATTTTTTCAGAGTTTTTGGAGTCGTTTGGATTGTGTTTCACCAAACACATCCCATACTTCACAACAATAATCGAAGTATGGGCGAAAAATAGCATTATATACAGAAAGAAGAGTTTGCCTATCAGCAAATTCTTTTAAACGCCGAAGAGCCGATATTTGAAGTTTATGAATGCAAAACTCTTTTTTTAGAATCCACTTTTATCCATTCGTTTTGTTTCATATCGAGAATGTTCTTTATTGCATTCTCGATTTCGAGATCTGCCACGGTTTCCTTCAGTGATTCGATTTCAGCCGCCATATTGGAATGTTCCAAAATCAAATTTACCATTTTCGCCTCGATTCTGTCGCTCGCTGTGAAGCATTCCTACATTCTTCGTCTTGTTTCTCCTGTAGTTTTGTAAACATCGACATGATGTGATTTATTTCGGATATCAAAGTCCTTGCACTTCTCACATGTCGATATTTTATTTTCGCCTTCGGGGACAACAATATGAAGTTGAGCAAACACGTGTTCGACGGTCGTTTTTGATTTTTCGCTGATTTTGCTGTTCGTCGTATGTGCATATCCCTTCAAGACAAGTTTCCAAGTATTTGTCTTCGGTGTCTTCGAGTACAGATAGCTTTTTACTCTTTGGTCCCTGCGATTTCAGAGAGAAATTTCTTGGCTTCCCACAGGCAACAGCCATTTGCCACTCAATTTTACTTCGCTTTCTACAAAGGCTTTTAGCTCATCAAAATCTCCTTCCAAAACACATTGCCTTCACTTTGCTTGGAAAATACCTTCACTACATTAACGTATAGAGAGCAGGTATGACTTCGAAAAAACTACGCTTTTATCCCTGAAACCCTAACTAGCACTACAACATTTGAAAGTAAGCCTCCCTTATTAGACGGTAAAGTATCTACTATTCTACTCACTTCATAATTCATTATGCATGCCATTATTTAAATTCCTAGATGGCTAGACCAAACCAAACCAAATTGTCTGAATTCTGAATGATACCCCGATTGTCATTGTTTTCTTAACAATAAGTCTACAAAAGGTTTCTTGATATATTCATTAAAACTTAAAGGCATATTATAAAGCACAAAAATTGTATCAAGTTCAACTTGGACTTTAGAGTTTAGACATGATCATGATCATGCACGTATGTTGCATGAGACCAGGCGTCTGATGCGTGCCACCGGGCCGGACAGGAACTGCAGGCCCGGGAAGTACTTTACGACTTTACGCGCGCTGCGGGTGTATTGCCGACTATTGTAAACAAAAGTTGCCAATTTTTTTTGTACGTTTGTTTATGATGCCGGATGAACAAAAAGTATGAAAATCTAAGAACGTACAGCCAGCATATTTTTACACAAGTTAACAAAAATAGAGAGCATTTTCAATTAGCTAATATTCTATACACTCTAATTCACTGTATTCTGAAAAGTTTTTTCTTCCTGGCTTAGATGGCGGCAGATTTACTATGCTGCGTTTGCCTGAAATTCTGGGCACATATTTGTTCTGTGTGTCACAAAACAGCACATGTCATATGTTCGGAAACAAGTGAAAATGATGAAGACAGGTTTATGGCCACGCTGTTGTTTGCAAAAATTGTTCCGCCTCTAGAAGCAGTGACGATACTGGCGAACCTCCAGTCAAGAAAACATTTGGACTGGCAAATTAAGTATACTTCACAGTCTGACACCCTCAAACACAAGAAGCCTCAGCCTGCGAAAGAAGCCATGCCAGCCAAACGAATGCCATTGTTTGATGAATCGAAATCGTGTATTTGCGTAACGTGTTTTTGAAATAGCCACGAGCCCAGCATTTATGTTATGTCACGCCTTGATAATAGCACAAAAGAACGTCACCTGAAGAGGCGACACGCAGGGGAAACTAACAACGATATTAAAATATTGAATTTTAATTGCAGAAAAGAAATGGATGAAGCAAGGAAGAAATTTGCTTTTAAAAGGAAAGGATTCATGCCAAATTGTCAAAAATAAACAGAGGCTAATTACATTTGCAGGCATTGCAGCAGCTTGTCAGGTATTGATTTCATACATTTAAATATGGTAACAATTGTATAAACTGTAAAGCATGATTATTATGGATAAGATACTGACTACTGAGTCTCTAACCTCTTAAATATTTCGAGTTTCGAAAAAAAAGATCTATTTACTCGGGTTACCTGTGGTAACCGAGTCTAGGTTTTACCGTCCGTTTCTGTTTTTTTCATGTCGTGGTACCCAGGCTCCCAGGTTTGGTCGCGATTTTGCAATTCTTGCGTATATATAACAATATTTCCCGAGGTTATTAGTGGCAACTATCTATCTTCGAGATTATCTTCACAAACACAGTTTAATTACAATGTTTAGCATGCTTTTGGCAACTGTCTGGTTTTCTATTCATTCCAATGCTGATTGGTACTCTATCTTCACAAACGGCACGCAGTTTTATAATTACAACAATGTTTACAGTAAGATACCATATTTACATTTTTAATTTTATTGAGCAGTTGGCCCCGCGTGTTTATAAATTACGGAAAGTTCATCATATACAATTGCTTCGTTCTATTTTAAAACCTTATTTAATTTGATAACAATCAACAAGTACACGCAATATAAAGCTACGAAATTATATTTAAAGAGATTTTTGAGCAACCTGATTTGTATTTTAAATGTGGTATCAACTATCAACTATCAAAAGTGGACAGGTATTCTATAATTGCTCCTTGAGCACATTGAATAACGATAGTCACACAATGAAAATATATATGCACATGGACCTTCCTTCAGCCAGGATTTCAGCCCAGCCTCAAATATTATAAAACAAATCTCTTAGAAATTGACATTGTGATTAGTATATATATATATATAGATATATACGTGTAGGTTTTGGTCTACGAAATGCCAAAGAGTGCTCAACAACATATAGTTAGAGCAAATAATAGATTTTCGCTTACCTCCAAACTGGTCTGCCTACAACTTGTTTTCATCTGTATAAGATTCTTTTTACAGATGAAACAAGTTGTAGCAGAACCAGTTTTGAGGTAAGCGAAAATATATATATATATATATAGATATATATATATAGATATATATATATAGATATATAGATATACATATACATATACATATACATATACATATACATATACATATACAGTATATACATATACATATACATATATACATATACATATACATATATACATATACATATACATATACATATATACATACATTACATATATACATATATACATATATACATATATACATATATACATATATACATATATACATATATACATATATACATATATACATATATACATATATACATATATACATATATACATATATACATATATACATATATACATGTATACATGTTAGCTAAAGTTTCAGCCATGACAATGTTGGACTCAAATGTGTTCATGTAATCAGCACTAATCACACACAACTATAGGGCAAAGTTTCTTTATGGATTCCTACACAAGACACTGGTTCAGGGGCCAGGACCCAAAGCATGGCTAACCATAACCATTTTGGTTGTGCATATATCAAGAAACAGCTGCAGGCACCACATTTTAAGACCAGTCCTGGTTTATAACTTACAATGATGTTCAGTCCTGCATGGTTTCCATATATCCAGTACTGTATTTATTATACATACTTGTGAAATGGCAATGTGAAATATATTTCACTGAAAAAATATATTGTACCCGCTTCCAGTATATATAGTATTGGCAATCAGAATGCCAAAATTGTAATAGACCTTGATGGCTGAGCTACAGTACTAGTGGTCTATTGGTGTTAGACCAGGAATATTCCTATCTTGACCAATCAGAAGCCACAAAATATTCACACTGCAAGCAAAACCTGAAATCTAGCCAAACATGGTGTCTGCTTAAAATTTGTATATGAGTGATGAAATAAATATGAAAACATGTACGGTAATGGAAAATTGTTCAGTTTGACATTTTCGAATAAGAAAATGAATTTGCTTGTCTATGGAGTATATCTACACCAAATTTGAGCAAAGTAATTACTATCTCATTTTTTAATCATCAATCCAGTCCACAAAGTCAACATAGACAGAACTTCACTGCCATAATTCCCCCATCACTGGCATATTATGGCCATTGAAAAATATCATCATTATTACAAACTCAGTGGAATTTCAAGTCGCCATTCATGCAGCCAAAGAAATTACCGTTATTCCAATGTCCACCAAAATAACTTTGCTTTATAATTACCACTTTGCTGGAATCGATGGAATGTATTGTGATTGTAACAATACCATATCAAATCAAGCCACTGCCATTCATACATCCAAAGAAATTACCGTTATTCAAATGTCCACCAAATGCTTTAAAACCATGCATGCTTGAATCAACGGAAACATTAAAGTGATTGTAACATTGCCATTATCAAACTAAGCGACTGTCGACAAATGTCAAAGCCACAAACTGGCTTCATTGCATATGTTTCGCCATTCCCATGCATCTCTCTTTTACATATTCTAGCTATTAAAGAAGACTATAAATGCCAAAATGAGGGCAGGCGGAGATAAAACCCTGGGTACGAGGGTTGCATGTTCTGATGCCATGGCAATTGACATACATCTACTGATGTATTGTATTGTATAAATCATTATCCTGGTCCAAATAGCCAATGAAAATTGTGAACACTATCAAAAACAGTATATAAACAGCAACTAGAATATAAGTAACACAAAAGGACACCATACCTGTGTCATGTACTTCACTTCAGTTAATTGACAGTAAAATACCATGTACAGTATTAGTATATGAATTATATGTTTTGTCCCAATCTTGGTTCTCCATACATGTATAATTTTAATAAATAAAAAAATTATCCTTTGTAATATGTTGTAATAATTTAATAAGAACAAGTGAGCGGGTTTTCTAATTCTAACTGTCTAACATATGCGCGCCATATGTCCCTAAATTTGTCCACTAATGAAGTTTACCCGAGTTAACGCCTAGCGAGCGTCTTGTTGTTGTCCTGTAATCATCGTTTCAATATGTTTAGCCTCCTTCGAAAAGCGGTCAAAAAGTTGATGGTTCCCTGTACGCAAACGCGCATGGTACGGAAGTTACCGCAGAACTAGAAGAACACGAATCCGATGAAAGCTGAACGTCCTGAAGCTGAATGAACGTCCTGAAGCTGTATGGCACTAACGGCAGTAGCTGAGCCTGAAACACCCCCAGTTCCACAAAATGAGAATGTCCACTCCGATTCCTCTTCAAAAGAAGATATTCACGAGCTTCATAAGAAATTAGCTGAGGTAGTCATAGCCGTGAAAAGCATGAAAATTTACAGCTTTCCAATCAATCCGACGCTGGAAAGAGCACCGAAATCATCCCCCGCATTATCTGCTTTTGATACCCAAAGTGAACAGATAGATTGGGAAAATTTTAAAAATATTGTCAACCTCACCGAAAAAGATCTTCAAAATCAGATTTTATGGAGGTAATTCCGCAGAGAAAACGCCATCTGTTCTACGTTGTGAAACCTGCTACAATCTTTTGCAATCGCGAATGAATGTTAAAGCAGCACAAGATCCGTGTAAAGTTGCTCTCAAAGGCATTGGCAAATACTCTGGTTCTTTGTCATCTGGACTGATTTTACCACCAGAGAAATCCGAGTTACTTGTGAATGGAGGAAACCCATGTTGGTACCGTATGAAGCACAACATCAAGCATCATTTGGCATGCGGCGGAGAACATTCGCAGTGCATTTTGAACGCTTTACAGCACGAGGCAATGGTAAAGAAGCAACAGGCCAGAGGAGAACGAGTCACACAAAACCTGGTTAGAATTGCTGTTTCCGTGATCAAGTCCAAATTTTGGGAGCCAAATAGCCGCTCATGTCTCAACTGGGAGTGATCTTGGTGATTTTGGCCATTATCGCAATCACTTCAAACGAAATTATGGCCGCCATGAATGTTTGGATTGACCGCCAAACAGCCGTCTTCCTTTCAACGCCACTCGAGTCTACATCTTTTCCACCTCACTTCTTCATAACCGCAGAAAAAAGCACTCCTCGACGCCTTTCCAACCAAGCTGTAATTATTTGTCCCATGGTCGATGGTGAGCGCGCGGCCAATTCCAGTTGATTCCCCTATCGTCCTATTCGTCAAAGGAAGGAGCCGGAGCCGTCAGTGGTGTTACTGCGAGCGAGCTTGCCAATCTGATTATTGGCACATCACCGAAGCTTTTTGGGCGCACAAATGTCCTGATTTCAATTTAAAGTCATCCTGGCAAGGAACTGCATGTGATGGGCAGTACCAAGCAAGAGAATTCGGAGAAACTCTGCACCAAGAACTGAACGTTTCCAAATCGATCCCGAGATTTGGGATCCCATCGCATTGGATCAATCTTGCCATCCTAACATACTGGATGGTAAGGTAGGATCGTCTTCTGAGTTTTTTTAGAAGGCTGGTAAACAGGTCCAAGAATATCCATACTATGTTTCGCAGAGGGAAGATGCTCAGCAGCGCTATCGCCATTGCCCAGTCAAAGGATGTGAAGCTGAAATTGACCAAGGTAACTGTGCAACACATATTTTGGTCCGTGCAGTATCATCAATTTCTTATCATCATTGGCAGTTTTGCAGTGTATGCCGAGGCCAGCATGTGCTCTTTGTTGACGTGCTTGGATTTCGAAAGAACTCTTCATCTTTTTTTTTCCAAATACCGATTTATTTGAGGTGCTATATCTGAAACACTCAGAGTGCTTCATCAGGATACTTGTATCCAAACACCTCGAAGTTTGTTAAAAAAAACTCGCCGATCGCTTCATCAGTCTTGAAACCCAGCGGAGTTATTGCCAATGAGCTGCATGTGGTGGAATTGGAAATACAGTGGAAACCATGCAATTACCTGCAGCAAGCTGCAAGTTGCTTCGTGCGAGGACTGGAAATCCGCCTTTACTTACATATGCGCTGTGGCGTAAGAGGCCATTTCCCCTCGCATTGTCTGTCACATGAAAACTAAACATACATATGCATCTTTTATGTATCTGAGTGAAAAGATGACCTGTAAAGTCCTATTGGTATTGGCAGTCAATATGCTTTATTTTCGCCGTCAATAACTACAGTGACCGCGATCGTTGTTTCGACGTATATCAGTTTCGACGTATATATTAGCAGATTGGTCTGATTGTCATTTAAAATCGGGTCTTCAGTCAAATAAATGTTCTCTCAGTAAAACACGATCGGACCATGTAATAGGCTACCTTATGCGGTACTTGAAAATACTATTTGATAAGCTAAGGTGAATATATATTTATTTTTATATTTTCCTACCCATTTATTTCAATCGGATCAACTAAATGAGTTTTCAACCAATCAGGCGACAATGACGGTGTGCTTAATTTAGCAACACAAATGCAAACACTGTCTGCGGCTCTACCAATCAGAATACAGGAGATTTTTTATGCGACAGAACATTGAAGCTCTAATCGCTTCGCCAGTCGTCACATGTCTTTGGCATAGCTAACAGTCAACTTCGCGTTTGGATTTAAATAATTTTCTTTCAATGCAACCAACACTAGAAATGACAGAGGTACAGTAATTATCACTACTAATTTAATATTATAACTATGATTTTACGGGGTAGTAATTGCGTCTGGTGTTGGAAGATACTTTGGCTTTCAAAATACTTGCCACTTGGCCTCTTAAATAGTTTACAAGCGCAGCGTAAAAACCTGTTATTGTTGTACAAGCTGAATACAGACTTGATGAGAAGGTAGATCAACTGATGATCTCTATTCTATGAAGTCCTGCTTGCTACCTTCTCATCAAGTCTGTATTCAGCTTGTGCAACAATAACAAGTTTTTCCATGCTGTGCTTGTAAACTAGTTATTATCTAAATATAATATGTGACCATGTTCCTGTGCACATGTATGCAAATGTTTAACAGAGCTTTCCAGTTTAACAAACTTGATCCATAATTTTAGCTTTATCTCCATACTGTAATAAATAATACAGCACAGTCTGTCTGTTTTTCCTTGAGGTGTTTGAATGTGCCACAAAGATGGAGTTAAATCTATTTTGTAAATTTGTTTTGGTTGAGAGGTTATTCCAAAGTCAGTTTGCATTGCAAAACATTGTTGACATACACAATATATACATTATGTTATTTTTCAAAAACAAACGACCTTGCATGTTTTGACTTTTGATGCGGGATACCACAGACCAAATATACTGGCGGCGAACCCTGCCAATGTTCGGACTGTTTGAACTTTATTCCGGCATGAGTGGCCTTTTTACCTTGAATTTATGATTGGCTCTTAGGTTAGTCACAGAATTGGCAGTTTCGTCACCTTTTCACACCAATTTATTACCAATTTATCTGTCTATGCAGCACTCAAACGTTTTGGCCAAAAATTGGGTACTGGTGCGTCAGTGACCATAATTTCACAACTAATTGGCAACTGGCAACTTAAATCATTAAACACACATGTGCAGTACTTAATATATTTCAGTTTATACTCTGCTTCAGACTAATAAGCAAAGAAGCCTTCGAAAAACAAAATTTGTAGAACTTATTTGATTTTGCAAGGAATTACATATTTGAATAGAATTCCTTTTTCTAAAATATTATATTTTCAGTAAAATGAATTATTTTATACAGTATAAAATGCTATTATAGACAGTGTACCAAATACAAATATTGATAATTTTCCTCTTTTTTAAAGGTTTCTTAAAGAATCATTGTCAACCACATTGCATTGCGCGCTCATGTTTTTTTATTCATACGGGAACTGTGAAATTAAATATGATATTTGATTCGCGTGATATGATAAGTACTGCGCTGCCAGCTATTATTTATTATTTGAAAGCCTTCGCAATAAAGAGAAATGTCTGACTCCGAATCAGAATCAGATTTAAATGTTTCACGTTATGATACGGAAGATAATTTGAATATGTATGGTTCAAACCAATTTATACGGGACAGCCGGAGGATAACGATAATCTTGGCGAGGAACAACCTGGGCCGTCGACTGTTTTCCTTGTCTGACCAAATAGACGAAGTCAAGTAAATTGAATTTTTGTATACGCTAAAAACCTATAGCTAAATTCTGATTTTTTTGGTCAAATGCATTACATAAAATATTCTAATTGGAATTGTTGTTTACGTTCCAGTTCTGTAGCTGCAAGAACACTTGCAGTAAAGGCAGCGGCAGAAAGAAACGTGGTTGTCCTTGCCGTGACGAAGGGTTGCGTTATGTCGACATTTGCAAGTGTGGCACTAAAAAGGCGAGCTGTAAAAATAAGGATGGTACAAGTGGCGGCGAAGCTGATCCCCAGAATACAAACGCTGGCCGAAATGCCTTTGAACGCCACCAGATCGCTGTGGAAGAAGCAAAACAGCTAATTACGGTGAGCGTGTTTCACATACACGATACAATTCTGCCACCACATGCAATGATATATACGCTTTGGCAGCCTATCGCTGGTTGATGTTGCCATATTTTTGCGCACAAAAACCCACAACCGGGGCGAAATATATGACAAATAAACACTAAATGGCGTATACCAATACGTCTTCTAACCCAAACTTGCGTTTCTTTTTAATATTCAAGAAGGATGTTTAAGATATTCACGGATGACAAAACTCAAGTTTATTTGTAATGAATTTCTCGACCAACAAAATGGCGGCGGACCGAAATCACGCACGCAATGCAATGTGGTTGACAATGATTCTTTAAGACAAATGTTTCAAATGCTATCCTGATGTTAACAGAGTGATTGGGCAAGTGGCCATTGAATCTAGAAGAGGCCGCCATACAACAGACCGAGACAACTCAGTTATCTTAAAAATTTTGAGTTTAGTAACTAATATATGAATATCAAAATAAATTAAACCTACTTTACAATTCAAATAACCTGGCAGTTGATGGAGTACTTTGTTGAGCAGGGTAGGGTTTTGTATGGTAATGAGTTTTTAGTTTTACAATGTACATAGTATGGTCCATTTGGCTGATGAGGTAGAAGAGTAAATGAATTGGAGGCATGTAGTGCCTCTTTTCCATTTGAAAACTTAATGCAGAAATTAAAAAGAATGGTGCGGTCAGGAAAGAACCCGATTGCACAAATTGCAAAACGTTTGAGTGAGTGAGTCCTGGTTTATTCAATCGACCTGTGAATCTACGCTTTGCTTAAAAAGCCCAGATAATATGCTTTCATTCTTACCAATTCATCTTGCTGTGAAGTGGTTTGATAAAGCTAATCACCTTGATGAAAGAAGAGATCAGGTATTTGTGTGAAGAGTTTATGAGAGAACTGATGCTTTTTTTATAAGTCAATGCGAAATCTCGCCTCATCGGTGTTCATAAGCAAATCAACGCTGGATAGCTCTTAAAAAGTTCCTTCTTCACAAGTTCTTAAGAAGAAAGCAATAAAGGTTGACCTTGCCAAGCAAGATTTTGTTTATGGCTTTACTGCACACTAACAACTAATAGTAAAGGTAATGTAATCGTGGTGGCTTCAGCACTCAAAATAACGCTAGCAAGTTTGGTGATCAGTTGTACCTGGTTAGACATGAACTTAGGGGGTCTGCTTCGACATTCGGGCAGTTAGTCATTTGTCAATTTGTGCATTAAAAACAAAATCATTATCATTTTCCCCTTCACTTGCACAAGGCTTTGGACAGACACTTTTGGTTATCTTAGCGATATAGCTAGCTCCTAGCTCCTACCCCTAGGGTTTTTGTTTAAGCGGAAGTAAACTTATATGATGGGTTATAATATCGTACAGTTGTTACATGTACCAACTACATGAAATGAAAAATAATGACTGTTGATCCGCTATGACTGTGTAATTTTTCCCCTGATAGGGTATCAAAACCAATAGCTTTTTGGCAGAAGCATGTTTAAAGTTCAATTCACCCTACTGTTCTTTTTCTACTTGTAGTAATACCATACCCATATATTATGTTAACTATGTATTAATTTTTGCACTACTTTAGATGGATTCTGCTATACGAAAATATGCTGTTGTTGAATTCTTGAAAGAAAATGCAGTTGTTGCAGAATCCCAAATGGATCGAGACATGTGATTTCGGTAGGCCAAATATCTATTTTTATGTTTTTAAATACAAAATTGTTTTTTTAGGGCTATGAATACCTCCATCCAAGTGGAAAAAAAGGCTGGCCAATTTTCACAGTTTGCTTTACATGGTGAAAAGCCATCCCCAGACAATTTTTTTTAAACCAGGTCACTTTTAAGGTTAGGTTAATTTTTTATAAATATTGTATAGAACCAGTTTTTTTATTCGTAAACTAAATTAATATTTTTATTTTTAAAGGCACCACCTTAAATTGTTAACCTATTTATATTTCCCTATAGGAAGTTTTTAAATGGCAAGCCCAGAAAGACCTGGATGGGCCCCAGTAATTGGAAAGCCGCAATGTCCGAAAGATTTTTGTTGCGATGCCAAAATCCAGTCCCCCGAAGCCCTAAAGTCCTTAATCTATCCAAATGGATTAGTTTTTATTTTATGCTAAACATGGACTTTAGATGTTTGTGGCGGTTTTAATGTCCACAAATTTTGGGAAAGGTAAAGGCCCCAAGCCCCCCGAAGGCTCCAGGGTCACACCAAAAAATTGTTTGAAAAGGGGGGGGGACTTCTTTTTGTCGTTTTTTGAACTGGACTTGCCCCAGATAATTTGGGTTTATTTGTCACCCTGAATCAACTTGGTGAAAGGCATATTTTCAGTGAAATTTTTTCCCGCCCATTCAAGGCCAAAGCCCTATTGTTTTCATGGAGTTTTTTATTCCTCCAAAAAATTATTTGTCTAAAAAAACAAGAAAATTGGTAGAGTGGCACCAAAAATGCCCCGCTTTGAAAAAACCCCATTTTCTTTTTTTTGTAAAAAGAGCTCTGTAATATTGATAATGTTATAGGTTTATTTTTGAAAGTGTAAAATAATTTTTATAAGTGGGGAATCATAAATTCAAACGCAAACTAAACCCTATTTACCCCTCATAATAGTGGCGAAAGCTTAAGCCAATGGCAAACTGATTCATGCTATGCTAATAAACCTGCAATTCGAAATTAGTTTATATTTAAAAGGACAATTGCAAATTCTAAAAGGGCCTAGCTTTCGGCCACTGAACCCTTCAATTAAAGTGGCCATGCACCTACAAGCGGATATTCCACAATTGTTTTCCAAAATGTTTTGGTAGGTAAAAGATTGTTTATGGTTTGTAAGGTTGGCATCTACTTATAACATTAGGCATTTTATAAATATTGACCAGAGCCAAATTTTTTTCCTTTGTTTTCCTTTACCATAACTAAAAGTTTTTTGTATACCCTTGAAACCTTCTCTATACAATATTATTTTTTTTTGCCTAAATTTTTCAAATATTTTTTGATTCACATGTAGGGTCCCCCCCCTATGCACCTATATTCTGAAGTATAAAGTGGCATACGGCCCTACCAATCCTGAAAGGGTGCCCCTACAGTATATGCCGGGTAATAGGGTGGTTTAAAGTTTTTTCGAAGTCCCCCTCAGATATGTACATTAAAGGGGGGTACCAGGTCCCGGAGAAAAGGTCCTCCAACTGCCAAAATTGTAAACAAAGCACCATGGCCCCTCAAAAGAGCAAATACAAACGCACAACGTTTTTGTATTGTTTTTTTGAACAATGGAGGAAAGGAACCCCCAAGACAAAAGGGCCAAAGTACTTTGAAGCGGCTTTTCCCCAAATTCTCATCCAAAGAAAATTAAAAACTTTTCATCATATTCGTATATTTTGGTTATCTATGTATCCATAATATTTGTTATGTTTTTATTTTTTTTAGTTAAAAGCTTTTGAGTAAATCAGCCAGTTTGATCTGAATTATAAATTCGAAAAAACAGAACAAAGGACTGGCCTACTTTGTGGTAACCTAAACGTTTACTAGCGGTCCCAAAAAATGTAAACAAAATTTTTGCTACAATGCGCCAGACCGGACTTGTAAACCCCACCCTTTCTAATATTTGTAAAAATGCCAATATGCCCTTTTGTTAATGGATTTAAAATAATATTTGTTATACTTGTTAAACTCGTTGCCTCTGGTAAAATATTTAATTAAACGAACCATATTTACAAAAATGCTAACCCCCCTGGTTTTTTACTTTTTAGACCTGCAAAAAAGATATGCCGAATACATAATCTTTTTCTACGTCCCCCCCAGTGAACATTTTGTTTACAATTTTTGTTATTTTTTGTTTTGATTCCAAAATCTTTTTTCAATCCTGATCGAAAGGACCATCAGGGGTAAAGAGTTTTGAAATAATCCTCCCACATTATCCATCAGTCCCCTTGTTTCCTGAATTACATAATCGAAGGCTTCACAAAATGTCTCGATTTTTTTTCCAGTATTCCATCCCATCTGATTTTTCTTCTTTAATAACAGTCGTGGTTGTTCCTCTGTAAATTCACTTAAATGTTTCACGCCTTTCTTTCAACCAAACCCAAAACATCCTTTTTGGGTCCGGCATCCCACTTGTTTTTGGAGGATTTTTTTTCCCCCCAAATGAATCCTGCCCTGCAAACTGTCCCCGTTAAAGTTTTTATTCAACACCTAATTTTGTTTAAAAATATTAAGATAAATATCTTTTATTTTCGTAGTAAAAGCCAGGTCATTTCCTTAAACTAAAATATTTTCCCATAAAACAAACTTCGGATGCCCCTATAAAAATAGAGCAAAGTATTCGACGGTTTTTATTTTGCAGCAAAGGCCCTCCGACCATAATTAGTAGGAATACTTTTGATAGGAAATAATGTCCAATTCACCTTGCCCAGAAAAAGTTTTCCGTTTATTCCAATGTGGCCATCTTTTCATTGAGGCGATGTGGTAACGTTGGTTTAAACCACCATAGCGGTGGGATATAATGGGTGTAATTATTTTTTTGGTTTTTATGCCATAGCACCGAATCTTATCTCCCCAGTGGAGACAGTGGGGTAACCCAAGCTTTGTAGCCATGTCATGAAAAGGTAAAAAAATATGGTGTTTTATGTATACCAACCTGTTAAGCAATCGTATAGTAAGATGAATTTTTTTTTTTTCCAATTGAAAAAATTGGTTTGCAAACAAGAAAGGGCAGAATTAACCACATAGGTTTCCTTAACAATTCTCCAGTTTTTTTTTAATAATGCAATGACACAGTTAGATTTGCACAATTTTAACCAATTCTCAAATTTTCAACCCATCTGTTTCTGTTGGAAGCCTTTGCCTTTCTGTATGCATTCCCTGTGTTAAATATGGGAGTTTTTCTTTTGAAATCCTGTCAAAGTATAATTAAGGAAAAAATTAATTCCTCTTAATAAGGGGGAAATAATTAGGCAATCCCCTTCCCAAAAGCCTTGAGGGAGGGTCCCCCCCTAATTATTCTCCTGTGGATCCTGCCTTATACTAATGGCCCCATGTGAATATAAAATCCTCAGTGAAATAGTGCAAATTTAAAGTATTCTTAAAAAACTAGCCAAAAAATTTAATCCGGTTTGTAGAGCATTCACTTTGAATACACAACAGGAAAATTAAGCCCTAAAAAATAACCAAGTATATGGGAAAAAGTACAATTTGTTTACCTTCCAAAATCCCTAAATTACAGGTAGTGCTTTGTTTTGCCAGGCTTTCAATGAACACCATACTAACTTCTAGGATGGTTAGCTTTTATCCAGCCAGAGTCTTTCTATTCCTGTCCCCCCCATTAGACTCGTAAACCTCCCACTCCGCTTTTCTCCCCATCCCAGCATCCCGCCCCTTTTTTTTCCCAAACCTGAAAAAGGAAAAACCTCCACAACCGCCCAAAATAAGCTTTTGATCAGGTTTTTGAAGGATTGTAATTGATTGAATTTGGGGGGTTTTCCATTGCGTGGGAAGCTTTTTTCTAAGATTTTGCAAACCAACCCCCATCACTATCTAAAAGCTCCTTTCACGCAAATTATCAAGGAAGCTTAAAATTTTCTGGCAAAAGCTAAATTTGAAACAAAATTGCTGTTCCCCCTAAATTTCAAAAAGTGGGGGGTTGGTTCAAATAAATATTTTTGTTTGTGAAGTAATGCACTATTAGGTAAAACATTTATAAAAATTTGTAGTCCCGCAAAGGTTTTACAGCGATGGACTAGCAAATCATGTTAGGCCCCTATTGGTTTTTAAAAAATACCACCAGTGTCCAGGTAAATTTGGAACTGTTTGAATTGAATAATGACCTTTGGCTATCTTATAACCAAGATTATTAACCATAACTAAGACAATCATGGCCCAAAAGTCCGTGGGACCAGTGGGTTTTTTGTTTTTTTTGAGGTTTTCTTTTCGGAAACAAATCCACGCCCCCTTCCCCCCCCCCCACCCCCCCATCAATGTTTTGTATTTTTTTTTTTATGGGTGTTTGTTTTTTTTTTTTCAAACGACCAACGGACAACATAATTCTCTATCTAGTTATTAACCATTGCCAATGCATTCTTATTCAAACATTGTAGGGGGAAAGGAGGGGGGGTTTATATTTTTTCAAATGTGTGGAAGCTAAAATTAGAATTTAAGTTAAAACTTTTTTGTAGGTAATAAAATATTTTTTTTTTCCCTGAAAAAAATTAAAACATAAAAAAAACTTTTGGTTTTTTGAAAAAGAGATTGAATAAAACAACAATGAAACAGCACTAAATTAAAATTTTTTTTTCTTCTTTGCACTTATTTTTACTTTACATTAGTCCGTCAACTAAATTTAATGACATAAATAAACCTAAAAAATAATATGGATTGGAGGGATACATTGTAACTTATTATTTGGAAATAAATTTAAACTCGTTTAAAAAAAATAATAAATCCGTTTTAAATCCCACTAGTCACTAAAAAACCCTATAGATCAAAACAACATCTCCTGTTATTTACTACAGAAAATAGTCGAAAGAACAATGAATACGTTGACGGTAATGTAAACCCAGCCAAGAAGAGTTTGTTTTAATCATTTGTTTACATAACCAGTAAAAGAGCAAATTAACGGAAAGGTTCCCGAAACGAGAAAAATCGACGGTGTTTAACCACACCCTTCTGCAATCCCCTGCAACGGGTATTCGTTTCCTTGGAATGGAAGCAGGAAAGGTCATTTTTTTCCCTTTGAATGACTTTAGTATGGAGTATGTCCTATTCTTTTCATCTCTGTAAATTTCCCGCAACGATCAATTACAGCCCAACCTTTTTTTTATAAGTGGCGTGGCGATCCAGCTGCTTGCGAAGAACGGGGTTGTGTCGCCTAGAAACCAGCTCCCTAAAATTTTCCTCTTACTGGAAGAAAAGTGGTTTTGGCGTTGGGGGTAACATCGACGACGTATCCCTCCATCCAAGTGGGCCTTTTTGCCAAAAATATCATCCCCAGGGCAAATAAGAGTGAGTCCAAGGGTTGGCGATTTTCTTTGCCCATTTTTGGAAGCAAATTTCCAGAATTCCATTGCAAGCTTTCGACTTAACACGTGCACTCACTGCCTTTGCCCCCCCAAGTTCATTTTTCGACAACCAAGTGACCATTTGAAAATTCTGTTATTTTTTCGGTTTTCAACACAAACGTACTTTACAATAAATAAACACCGTGGCCTCATGTTAACAGTGCCCTCGCCTAAAAAAGGGTTATATGTTGTGAATACACTAGAAAAGTTTCTGGGCGCAAGTGTGGTGAAAATCAATCAAAACTAACCTTTTACTCTACTTTTTTTTTAAGATAGGAAATTTGTTTTGTAGCGTGAGCACTGGTCAGAAATCCAACGCTAAATATTTTACACTATGGGTCCGACGAAAAATACCAATTACTTTGTATGGAGAAGTAAAACAAAAAAAAATTAGCTTAAGACCAAATTTTTTAATATTTTTTTTTTTTTGGGGTTTTTACTTACATCACATATAGTAAACACGCAAAATTTTTTAACCAATACCAATACCATCTTGAGTCACTGTTTTGCCCTGAGAACTGGTTTTTATTTTTTTTTTTTTTGCTGAGAACGGTTTTTTTTGCCGTCGAGCGCACACATCTAACCCTATTTTACTTGTTTAATGAATGTTAAATAATTAACAAACAAGGTTTCATATCCCATGTCAGCAAGTATTTGGGTCTCTGGGCCCCCCCTTTTTTGTTTTTAACCAATAATTTATGTTTCGCATTTTGGCAATAACCCTTTTCAAATATCTAATTTTAACATCGATAGGCAAAAATGCTAACCGCCAAAACATTCCAAATTCCCACTCTTTTTCCCTTGAAAATTTGTTCAAAAACGACTTCCTGACACCGATATTTATATATTTATGACCTTCCCCTCAATGGGATTGAAAATATCCCCCTGGAGACCGAGCCCACGAATCTTAAGAATGCCCTCGTGCCTCCAATTTGTCTGTCCCACAGCTTTTTCCATAGGCAAAACCTTTGCTTTGTTCCCGCGAAAGGAATCCCCTTTTTTATTCATTACAAAGACGCGTCATTCCCAAAATGTTTTTTTGCGGGTCCCCCCACCCTTCCCAAAACAAACGTTAAAAAAACAATGTTTCCGGCCGGATTAAAATTCTTCTAAAATCCAACCCCCTTATCCCAGATGCGAAAAAAATAGCCCAACAATTAAACCATGGGAACGCGTCGTCCCGCCAGGGGCCCAACCCCTCTTTTCAAACATCGTGGCAAATGCCCCTGTTTTTTGCTCCTGCTGAGAATTTTGCAAAATTACATTTCATTTCTCTTCTCTTGTCCTTTTAACTCCTTTTTTTGACAAAATTAATGGCCCTCCAATTTACCTTGAACATCCCACTTAACATTATTTCCCACCAATCTTTTTTAAATGAATTAACGATTAATTGTGTTGGTTTTTCCCTAATTTGAAGTGGCCTATTACTTTTCGAAGTGTTTGTCTGGGATGCAATATTGTTTTTTATCAATGGCTTACAATTTTTCCATGTGACGGACATTTTGTGTGACACAATGTAATTAACTATTTTTTCCATAATTTTGAGCCCCTAATTTTTTTTATTCCATTATCAATTGTGTTATTTAATTCAGAACAATCCTATGGCCAAAAAAAGTCGTGGTACAGTGGGTTTTTGTTTTGAGTTTTTTTTCCTTGAAAAAATCCAGCCCCCCTTCCCCCTCAATGTTGTATTGTTTATTTTGTTTTGGTATGTTTTTTTCCAAACGACCAACGGACACATAATTCCCTCATTATATAGTTACATTTGCAATACATTTTTATTCAACATTTGTAGGGGGGCAGAGGGGGGGGGATGGGTTCATAATGGTGTGAAAAAATAGAATTTATTATAAATGTTGACTGTGTTTCCCAGCTTAATTTTTGCCCAGGAAATTTTTGTAAGGCTTTTGTTTTTGGCAATTTTGATATTAAATAATTACCCTGTTAAAAATTTCTTTAGCCTCAAGTGAAAAGCTCGTCCCCCAGCCCCACAACTGTTTTTTTTATTCCAAAGGAATATTTGAGGAGGGGGTAGGAGGACGTTGTTTCGCAGGAAAACGTTTTTTGTTTTGTTTTTTAGGCAAACCATTTATCCTTATGTTTTGTCCAAAAGTTTTTCTTCTGAATGTTTTTTCCCATTCTAGTAAAAAATCATTCCAGGCTTTTTGTCCCCCCATATCATATTCTGTTTTAATTAAAAAGACTAACATTCCCTAAGTGTGTTATTTCCCGGTATGTAGCAGAGGCCGACAAGGGGGCGATTCCATAATATTTTTCTTTTCGTCAAACAAAATGCAAGTATCCAGTACTTCCAAAATTTTGGCCCTTTTCCTGTGCTCCAAAAAAAAACTGGTAAAATAAAATGTGGCATTTTGCCTCTTGTGTTGGCCAGAAATTACTAAGCTGTAGTGTGCTCTTTTGCAATAGACAAAAAAGCGTTTTTTTGAAATTTTTTAGCATTTTTAGCTATCATTAAGCCGTCTACCTTTTTAAACAACATTGGATATATGTATAATACTTGCGCACCAGAAAATACAAGGCCGTAGTTTTAACCTTGCCCACCTTTCTACCCCAATCTATACCCAGCCATAACCAGCAAAAAAAGAAAATGTACCATAATTGAAGTCACTGACCACCACCCTCATCCGAACCCACAACATAGCTTATACAAAATTTAATGTGTATTGTCCCCCGAATTTTAGATTTTAATTTCGGGAGGTCATGAAAAAATAATTGACAACAATATGGGCGGAGGGGGAACATAACCGCTTAGGGATTATTATTGCTAAAAAATCAGGGGTCCCCTAAAAAAAGGACTTTCATGCCTAAAAAAATATAAAATCATCCAAAAACCCTTAACTGGGGCCACCTAATAATGGAAACTGGGGTCCCCCCCCCTAAAGAGAAAAAAAACAAAACCAATAAAGGGAATATAATATTTGAATTACAAAGCGTTGGATAAGATATTTGTTTTTTTTTAGGTGTCAGACTACAAGGTGCGGTACAACGAATTTTTTTTTTTTTTCGTCCTATTGGTTATGAAATACCATTTTCCACAATTTTGTTTTTCCCACATTCCATTAAAAATTTCCTTTGCACAAGATGATTGGAATGTTGGTCATATGTTTTCCCTTTTTCCCCTTAATCACAGCAAACCTGGTCCCCCCCCCCCAGTTTTTATTTCCTGGAAGGGAATAAATCCTTATTTTCCAATTAAAAATCATTTATTGAAATTAATTATGGAAGGAAAATTTCTGAATAATGATTGGGTGGTTATGTTGGGGCCGGTTGGTGCGCTGGCTTATGAGTTTAGATTCCGCCAATCAGTTGTAATACTTTTGCTACCCTTGCCACAAATTTTTATCCAGCCACAAATGCAAGGTGTCCCCTTAAAGGACTGATGCAGGCTTTTTTTTTTTTCTCAAAAACTGAAAATCTCCCAATTTAGTGCAACTCAAGCAGTGTCCCCCCCCCAATTGAGACTACATTTTTGTTTATCATAGTATAAAAACAAACATTAAACCTATTTATGGAACCTAATACAGCACTTCACCCAAAGCAAATTTCAAAATAGATAACAGAAATGAAACATAACAAAATCCTGTAAAGCCGGGTCATCTTTGCAGCCCATCCAAACCACTGGAGTTTTTTTTATTTGATGTTTTATGTAATTTCGCTGGAACATCCTGGGGCCATCCAGTATACACTTATTTACAATCTGGAAAAAAAACTAATAATGGTTACCCTACAGAAATTAAGCCAAATGAACCCAGTCCCATAAGGTTTAAGCCATGAAAATCCTGTACAACGAGCCTTGGTAAAAATACATTAATTTCAACAAACTTACAATAGTTTTTTTTGGATTTCCCTGCAAACAGCGTGGTTCGTGAAGAAAGTTAAGCTGTGGGGCGTCTCCATTGTGTCCCGTTTTTCAACATGGCATAAGAGCAACTTCAACTATTCCTTTGCATTGTTCTTAATCAGGTAAGGAATTCGTTTAGTTGGGTGATAGGCAGCCTCGCCAATGCAAAAAGTGCGTTCCCCCCCTAACAATTTCAACAAGATTTTTTTAATTTTTTAATTCTTTGTCCCCCCCACTTTCTGTACAGAATTTCCCCTTAAAAAAACCTTTTTTTCCCTTGTTTGATTCCCCGAATTATATGCCAAAGAAGTGAATTGAACCCAAATTTAATCAGAGAGGGTTTTTGCTGGAATTCTAAGGTCCAAACCCAAGGTTTTTTCCAGCAAAACCCACAGGCCTCTTTTTTTCCACATTTTTCTTAACCCTCGTTAAGTTTTTCCGATCTTTTGCCTGCCTTTTTTCCCAACCCATCCATGTAACTTCCCTTTTTTGAGCCCGTTTAGTTTTTTTTCCTAAAAAATGAAACAGGAAATTCCAACCTTTTTGGAGGTTAATCGCTTTAGTTCTATATTGAGCCTTTCAAAATGTCCTCTATAATTCCCCTTTCCTCCTTTCGTGTCCTAATGCCTTGATCAGTTATTCTCTTGCCATATCAGTTTTTTTTTATATTTTATTCCTTCTGTTTTCCCACAGCTTTTCTTCACACCTCTCTTTCATCCCTTTTCCATTTTACTATTGGAACAGCAAAAATTTCCACTATTCCTCATTTTGTTTGGCTTCCACTTTTTGTTTTTGAAAGCCTCCGGCCAACCTTTGACTTATCCTCCAAATGTTTTGGAAAACTGGAAATCTGCTTAATTTCCTTCTCTTTCCTCTACGGCCATTAAGCTTGTACGGGCATTTACTGCTTTATTATCTCCTTCCACAACTTTTTCTCCTCAAGTATAACCGTTCGACTCCTTTTTTTTCGCTTTCGTAATTTGTTACATAACCCATGTTTTTTTAGTCTACTTTTTTCTGACTCTCTGCCTGTTTCATATAATTATTTTGTCCGATCTTATTGGGGCTTTTAATACAAATGAACCTTTGCTTTCTCGGTCTTGAAAGTGAACACAATCCAATTCCCAGCTACAATATAAAATATTGCAGAATGCATTTAATAAAATGTGTGTGCGTTGTTTAACGGGGAACTAACCATTTAATTTCCAAATAAATGAAAAATACCACACAAACTTACCTTCAAGTTTTTTTTATGCCCTTCACAAACTTTTAACTTTGCAGTTTTTTTCTTATCTCTTTTTCGGCTTTCCAGTTGCCAACCTTCCTTTCGCCTCAACCCTTTATCCCATCGATGGCTTGATTAATAACTGGTGGTTGCCAAGCAGTCTGTTTGGGCAAATAAAACCTCCCAATGTACATTCGCAATATTTTTTTTTCAGGATTTTCTCTTGTCATGGGAGAGGTTTTTATCTTTTGGTTTTTGCTTAACTTGTTTTCTGCTACTTACTGCTGTAAATTGTATTGGAGTCCCCTAATTGGGTTCCAGAGAGGTTCTCTTAGCAAATTTTGAATTATCCCCTGGAAATATCTATTTTTGAATTATCACCCTAAACTAGCAACTGGGCCCGTCCGACTATGGTTTTGGGAAAATACAGATGCCCTATGTTTGAAATCGTTTTTTGATGATGAGATTGAAATGATGGGCGAATTTTTTATCCGCCCTTGCCTTGCCTAAATATGCTCATTTTTTCTTACCAAAAAGAAAATCTGAACCGAATTTCCTTTCATGGACAATTGGCATTGTATAGACCTTGTTTAGCCCTGGCTAATTCGTTATTGTAACAATCGCCTCCCATTTTCCCCCTTTTGTTTTTTTTTTTTGGCAAATTTTGTTTTCCAACCAAATATTTTTGGCGAGCTTCCTTAATAACGTTGGTTAAAGTTATTTTTTTGGTCCAATGTTCCCCCCCCTACGGTCGCATGTACTTTAAACTTTTGGTCTTGGCCAAAAAAAATAATTGAACAAAATGCCGAAGAGTTCCATCTTTTCCCACTTGTGTTTCGAAACATGCCGAGAAAAAAATAAAATAGAGAATGGCTATAGTTATGGAGGATTTACCTAGGCAAGAATCAGTAGAAGACATGGGACTAATAATTTTTTTTTTCCCATCTTTAGCCTGGTGGGGATCATCTCTAACCCTGACCCATTATCTGGAAAATTTTTTTGGCCAACAATTTTTTGTTATGGCGTGTAATCAGTTTTTTTTATCAACTGAAGGGCGAAGGCCAAAGATTGGGCGCCACCAACATATATACTTCCCCCTGTAAAAATATTTTTCATTTCCCACTGGCTGTTTTTTTTTTTTTTTTCAACATTGAAGAGATAATGGTTTTTTGTTAGGGGGAATTACATAACAAACCAAAATATCACCCAGAAATTTTCCCAGTTAATGAGAAAAGTTTATGGTTGCTGATCAGATGAGTTTAAGGAATCTTTTCCACTTCCATGTGAGAGAAAAATTTTTAGGGACTCATCCATTTCCAAAGACTAGAAACGGATCTTGCCCTCTTGGTGATGGCCCCAGAAATGGTACAGCCCTTTTGTGGGTAGAAATTGACATGTCTGGGGGTTTCTGAACTAAGAGAACCAGGTTAATTATTTGATTATTTATTCTGCGCGCCAAAACATTGGAAGGTGTTGATGGTCCAAAAAATTGTTTTTTTTTAACCCTTGTTTGGGGTTTTATTCTTGCCAGCTGTTAAGATGGGTTTTTGCAGAAACAACCCAAGCAAACATAAGGCCTTTTGGAGCCACCAACCCTACTGTCAAAATAAGCCTAGAGGCATGGAGCTGCAACCTGCAGTGTCAAATTTTTTTTTGTTCATATATACGTTATTCTTGTATGAGAGACTATAACTGGACCTGGCCCAATAATCAAAGTGTTGACCTCACCCACGTGGAATTAGATGTTAAACGCTTTATTTACGGTGTGATCATCAATGTCCTCTCCAAAGTCCAATTAAACAATTAGACCCAAGCAATCCCTTTGGGGCTTAGCAAAACTGCAATGAATCAAGTAAAAATGGGGTGTTTATTTATTTCACCCAGTTGAGAGGTGGTTAAGTAAGCCCACAACTCTAACTCCCCAAGATCTTTTCCTCCACTCTGAACAACAAGAACCAGCTGTTTAGAACCCAAAAAAAATAAGTAACTTGACGAATTCATAAAATTGTCTTTGAGTTTTCTAACAACTCCCTCAGAACCTTAACAACCTTTGTGTTATGACATTAAAACTCCATGCCCCCAGGTGAAATAGGACCAATCCCATATCCTCTAGCAAAAATTAAAATCCTATAAATGGCAGCGAAAAAATTTTTTGTTTTTTTTTTGATCGCCCATTCGATACCCGCTGCCAAATTGTTTATGTTTTTTTTTTATGTATGATACAAGGTTAACATAATGATAATCAATAGCTGCAATCCAAATGAATCCGCTTAACGTATTGCTGTTATTTTCCCCGAAAATTTATGGCGACATTGTTTGGTTGTAAACATTCCTTGATTATAAGTTTTTATAAACAGGTAGGTTTCCCCCCCCCCCCCCCTGGCCTTACTGTCATTGTGTTAAATTTTGGAAGCTTTAAAATCAGTTAGAAAACCAATTAATTTTTTATTAATTTTTATGTCTGGTTGTTTTAAAATCTGAAATGAACAAAAATATAATTAACTGCCTCATACTGCCAAATGTAAGGATATACTTTAAATAATTTATAATATATGGGTAATTACCATTTTATAAATTTTTATTCTATAGATTTTGATTATGGGAAGGCAATAACCCCAAAAAAAGAGAAAGGCTTAATTCTGTGAAAAGGAATAGAACAGAAAAAGGAAAGTTTTAAAGCTCCTGTTAATTCCAATGAAAAAATAAATTAGCAGATGAATTAATTAACCTTCTGGAAGTAGAATATAAAATTATAAGCAGATGAAAAAACCAAAGTAAATCTGAAAGATTTGAGCAACAAACCACAGCACTTCATTGGAAAGCAAAAATGGGAAGGAAAGAAAATATACAATTTCAAACTGATCAATTCTTACCTTAGATGATCCCATTTAATAGAGATGACCAAAAAAGGAAACATAATCATTGTCGAGGTTTAAAAAGCTGACCATTCCCCGAAATAAAAATACAGTTTTTAGATTCAATAAAAATTTGTTCCTAATGTATTTTGGTAAAAGCCCAAATTTAATTTTTTTTCTTATCAACTAAGCCTCATCTTCAGGTTGAATGTTATTTTGAATCAACACTTGAATTCTCTTAGGTTGTTTTTTGGTGGAGATTAATTAAAATTTTTTGCTTGTGAATTATCCAATTACATGCATTTTTTTTTTATTGGTAAGAGCACATATTTCAGGGTAACAACACATCCCGATAATAGTTTAAACTTACTCTAATAGTGAAGGCATGATTAATGGCCCAAGATATTTTACCGCCAGCAAGAATAATTTTCTGTAAATTAGTAATACTGAAGGTAAATTAATTGGAAGATCTTTATGCTTGTGAAGATAAATGAATTTTATCTTTTTAACCAGTAAGAAAAGCAAAGGCAATATTAATGCCAAAGTATTCTTTTATGGTGTGGGATGAGAATGAATTTTTAATTTGGCCAGTAAGAAGTTGAAGGCCCTTTAAGATTAATGGCAAGAATATTTATATGCTGTGAGAATTATAATTCATCATTCTTTAAACCAGTAAAAGAGTGAATGGAATAGGAAAATGCGAAAATCATTTTTTTTGTTTGTGAAGATAACCTAATTAATCTTTTACCGCTTGTGAAAGATTTTAAAATAGAATATTACTTGAGATAACCACCCCCATAAATATTTTTGAATTGAAAAAGAAAGAGAGAGAGAGATAAAACGGAGGCAAAGTAAAAACTGTCCCTAACCAGTCAAGTTAATTTGGAAATTGTATTTTCCCGAACATTTCCGTTCTTCAGGGTATAAAATATTCATATTGTTAACTGAAATAAGAAAACGAATGTTCGAAATAATTGTTTTTTTTAGAATTTTTTATCTGGATTGGCGGTTAAATGTACAGTATAACACTCTTACATTTACAAGCGCATTTTTCCACAGGGTTGTTAAAAATCTATTGGTTAATATCAAGAAACCTTAATTTTTATCAATGCCTTCATAATCCTTTAATAAACAAAAATTAAAGTTTGGATCTTTTTTATTTTAAAAATTTTCCCTAAGTTTCTGGTTTTATTTTTTTTAATAATTCAACCACAGTAAATTTTTACAGGAAGATAAATTTTCCGAATTTGGAAAAATTAAATTGTTTTTTTTGGCCTATTATTTTGCTGGGCCGATGCAAAGTTAAACAAATAATTTTTTTTATGAACATTATATAATTTATAATAGATTTGTTACTTTTTTATATATATATTAAATATAATAATAATAAGTAACATAATAAGATTAATTTTGGATTACCCAATGCACATTTTGGCACTTATTCTTTTTGGATGAATTTTATATAATAATATAAGCATAACAAAAGTTTTTTTTTTAATTTTTTAATAGCTTAAATAGTTTGGGAAAGTTTTTATAGAGGACCAAACTGCCCCACTTATTTGCTTCACCACTTTCCCCCACTTTCCCACACAAAGGAAAATGCCAAGGGTTGGCAAAAACTTAGAACGGCCCCAGTTCATCTCGTGGGTTTCAGTAAAATATTTACATACTGTTACTGTAAAAAATAATAGTTAATGGCTTTTTGGTAAAATTACTGTTTTATTTTGGCAGCCAAAATTATCACTCAAAAAATTAACTACTATTAAAACCATACCTTGTTCAATTTTTTTTTTGGGGCTTGCAAAATTCAGTAGTTTAAGATTAAGGATGTAGGTTTTTTTATGGATATTGCAACGCCAAAAATGCATAGCTTGTTTTTTTCCAAATTGTTTACTGGAATTTAACCACCTATTATAATTGTAAGGTTAAATGTTATGGATACTTTACTTTGGTAGTGCTTGGTTATATAAAGCCAGTTTGTGTGACCTAAAAAACGCCAATCCTCCTAATTTTTTTCCCTCTACAACCTCAGCTTTGAAAAGAACAATCCTTTATCAAACTCGAAAGAAGGCTTTCATAACAATTTACCTATCCGTTCCAGATCGGTTTTTTGGGCACCAGCCCGATGAAAATCAGATGGGATGGCCAAAGAAGCACAACCCTCCCATGGCAAAAAGTGGAAAATTTTTAAAACCTTTTTTTTTTTTCCTTTGGCACTCCCTAATGTAAGGACCTTTTGCCTTTTCCCCTTTGCGTTGGCTGTTGATTTCTTTGTAGGTGGTTGACCACTTGTTTTTTTTTTTTTTTTTTATGACCAGGTGTTTTTTTCCAATGTGGGAGGAAGTAGAAGCATAAGTGAGACAACTGGAACGAACGCAAAAGGACGAGAAAAGAAAGTTCATCCATTCAGGCATTGTTTGGTAAAACCATGGACTGGACCTTGATAAAACCATGGAACTTTGGGGGTTAAAAACATGGAAGTGGTTGGGGGAGTGTAAATTGATTTTATGAAATGCTAAATGAGTTTTTAGGGGGAATGAAAATAAACAGACTTAGGGGGGAGGGGCCCGTGGGGCCCAAAAAAATGTAAACGAGGACCAGTTTTTTATGAATATGGAATTATTTTATTAAACGGACCGGAGTTTTGTTTTGGGATGGTCGGGGGGGGGGGGTGGGGGGGGGGGGTGTGGTTGTTTAATATTTTGAATTGCTGGGGGGCGGGAGAGAAATCACTCACGGAAAGTTCTAGCCTCGTTGGTCTTCTACATTCGCCAGTTTATCGCTATTCACCATGGAAATAAGGGAAAGATCGTGATGATTGGTACGATATTTTGCTATGATTCACGTGATATTTAATACTTATACCTAATTAATAAGTGTTCCCAATGGTCAACACTCAAACTTTCGGCCTTTGCACAAGACGACCCGTGAATAACCAAAGGTCGAAATAACTTTGTTGTTTGAACTTGGACGTTTTGACATGGCCGTTTAGTTAGTAAATGATTTTACGCTAATGTCAATAAAATAATATGAAGGACCTGTCGTTCACTTTGCCGTCGTCTTTGTGAAAAAGGTCCCTAAAGAATAGTATCTTTATGGAGGAGACATTTTAGCATAATTGTCAGTGTTTAGATAGCTCAATACAGAATTCAATGCACATAGAGCAGTCTAACAGCATGTATTACTGTACATCCGAACTTTTCATGATGAATATGGTCATAATGGTATATTTTAACAAACTCAAAGTAAAATATTTTTGAAACTGGTAAACAAAAAGACTATGGCCAGAGTGCAAGCTACACAAACTGAAAGTAAAAACACATCCTCAGGCATTTACAGAAAACAATATTCTAGTGCCTAATGGGCATTAAAATCGATACTCACCAAATGTTTCCCTTTTAATAGCAACTTAAATGTCTTCAAGGCATGCCAAGACTAAAGAAGTTAAAATGTGCAAGTAATCAAACAGTTGCTTTTATTGTCCAATGATAGTGTATACAACTTTCCAATTGCAATGATGTGAGAGACCTAGTTGAATTAGGCCGTTGGAAAGTTTGCCACCGCCTTACGTTGGCGAGTATTATAAAGATGGTAATGACTTTGTTTTGAAGATTATGCATGACATAGAAGACGAAGATGGGTCTAAATGCATTTTCCTAAACGAAGCTCGTCTGCTAAATTCACTGCACCACAAAAACATTGTCAAGTTCTATGGTGCAAGTATTGCAAGCCCAACATGCATTGCTTCTTGGACTACCTATATTATGACTTTCAGCCCTTTGACCAAGATATTAGGGTAAGCTCTTCGAAGAAATTTCTTCTTGAGGTATGAAAAGATGATTTTGAAACCATTGGAAAAACCGTGATAGATTATGGCAACTTACCAATGGACCAAGCCAGCCCAAAACGATGTCCATATACATGGTAGCAAGACATACGAAACCAAGCAGTCCACACAAGTTTGTTGCGGAAACACACGACTAAGGTCACTGGCGGTAACGCCTGTCCCAAATTATTGGGTCATCAAATTTGCTCTCACACCAACGCAGCTACAGAAAAACATGGCTGTTTGAAAGGGTTCATTCAAGCTATTATAAGAAAGAACGAAAAGCCAGGCACCTATCTCAATATTGGCCCAACATGGAACATGCCCGCTGGTTCGGCAGGGAAAAAGCGATCCAAGGCACGCAAAGGTACAGCAAACAACCAAGCTAAATAATTCGCGCCAACTACACGCTGAGTCAATAGTCATCAGTTCCTTCTTCAGTACGCATCACTTATGGCCAGCACAGGATCAGTCATTCACAACTCCTTTCTCATTTTCATTGCCATCAGAAATAACTTTAGCACCTCTCTATATCCCATCTACCAGTTCTTCCGCGAATTTTCCTTACTACAGTTCGCCTTCTGTTGGTACCTGTGATACCGTTCTTTGGATTCACTATCACCACCAACTAGGATTTACCTCCATCTGTCCTTGTGAATCCACAGATTGATGGAACAGCACAGGATTTCCATTGAATTTATCCACTAGTCCTAACCCGGCATTGGGATAAGTATGTTGTCCTCTGCTCAGTTACTGCGACTCGCAATGTTTTCCTGCAGGAATGTCAATTTGGCGAGCAGCTTGATGAGGCTTCCCCCAGATGTCATGCCACATATATGGTCAAGCCTAATAAAGGCAGGATCAGAGATTATGTATCTTATTACCATCGAAAACTATCATGCACGTCTTGGATTGCTATTTAAGCGCGCTTACCGCCGCTGGTGTGGCCGTAATGATGAACTATCTTTCGCTCAGTTCAAACAATATAAAATACTGAACTGCCTTTAACATTTCAAAACATGTATGTATGCTGTAATAGTCAATCACATCTCTCTAAATCATTGTAATTGTACCTTACTGTTTCAGGATGTTCGCCGCGTATAATTCCGATTCATTGAGTACAGAAAATGCGCGGGAATCGTTACCCAAATATTACCTTACCCCAATAATATCTAGATTATTATTCGAATAGGTACAGTAATATAGCATGGTTTCGAGTGACATTTTGGGAAACAAACGTGTGTACTAGTGGGTTTTTCGAAGGCGATCAAAAGATTTTTCATAAACCGCCACCCCAGTCTGTTAGTACTTATTAACTGCATGTATGCAGTACATGGAAACAGTTAAGATAAGGAGTTTCTCCAGTGGAATGCTTTTCGTCACATAACCGATGCACTAAAAAAGTAACAGGAAGCAGTTTTACACGATTCCAAAATGATTTTTGCAACATACTGAACACAATTCTCAAAATTTGCATTTTCAATGAAATATTTAGCTATCGTATTAATCTGAGTGTTTTCAGGCAATGAGAATGTAGAGTGCTTGTTAATCCCATATCGATAGTTGTTTACATTGAAAGCACTGCGCACTTATTTCAGGCTATTTATGTTCTGTTATTGTTTAGATAATGCATTTGCCATATTAACGGGTTATAAAAAACTATTAGATAGTTGAGAAACGAATGTAATCAG